>JAOEHQ010024684.1:0-14035 GCA_025447715.1 Asclepias incarnata
ATTATGAACATCACATTCCAAACGATAATGTCCTACGTATAATTACATAGCTATCAATCCTAAATGCCCGAAACGAATGTTTTGGTACGATCGATTCATGATTTTAACAACTTTAAAGCTCATTAAGCATTAGTTTACCAAGACTTGTTCAAACAAGACGTTTAGTTCAATGAAAATGATGTTTAATTGATAATATAAGTGTTTGGGGACCAAAGCTCGACTCTCGCTAACGTTTAAACAAGTTTCGGAGTCGAAAAGCTGAACAGGACACAACCTGCGGCGCAGGGGGGCTAGCCTGCGGCGCAGGCTCGAGCTGGGCAAGCCCCTGACCCCGTTTTGCGGCGCAGGGAACCATACCTGCGGCGCAGGTTGGCTATTTCCGAGCTAGAGGTGTTGTTTTCATGCATATGGTTCAATCTAACACCTAGCTATGATAACCCTTTGCTATATAAACATAAAACAAAGGTTTTCATGTATGTTTTTGACTATAAATCTCTTGAAACAAAACCCTTCATTTTAATCAAAACTCATCTAAACAAGGTTAACATTTTGGTGGGTTTTTAGTTAGAAACATCAAGATCCATCCTAGATCTTTAAACTCATAGATAAAATAACATGATCAAAGTAGTTTAAAGGGTTTGATGTACTTACAAAGTGATTATTGAAGCCTTTAAATGCGAGTAAATGATGGATGAAGATGATGAACTTAAAGCCTTGAAACCCTAGATGCAAATGATGAATACTTGAGCTTGATCTTGAGATGATTATTATGATTAAGTGTTGAGATTATTCTTGTGTTCTTGCTCCTCTTTGGGGCCGGTTTTGAGAGCTCAAAGATGAAGAGGTTGTGTGTGTTTTTAGTCCAATAATGCAAGTGAGGAGGATGGATGGATGTGGAGTGTTGATATGGTGAAACAAAAGTCAAGGATGAGACTTTTGTGTCTCAAAGGGGGGTGGACGGTTTGGAGCATCAAGTGGGAAGATATTTTGCCAAGTTTTTGTATAAAACACAAGTATGTAGATGTATTTAAAGTGTAGTCAAGTGCAAATACTTGAAACGTTTCGTTATTTTTCATTAAAACGATTAAAACTCGTAAGTAAAATGGACTCGTTAAATCATTGGAACTAATTGTATGACATTTTAAATAATTTAAAATGTACGTAAAGATTGTTGGACATTCGACTAGATAGCTAATAATCATACGTTATTAGGATATGTTTAGACATGTTAAGTCAAAAACCTCGACACCGGAGGATTTTACTTAAATGACCGTCTTAGTAAACAAGATTATCTTGATTAGCTTAATTGATTGGGATTAGAATTAATCCGCACGTAATTAAATTACGAGTTGTTACACTAACCACAGCCCCAACTCTAAGCTTTTGTGCCAAACATACCCTAAATTCGACACAATTAATATGTAATGCACTATTAACTTATTATCTATACTATATAACACATTTATCTCCTTCCCTTTTTCAATTAAGATTTTGATAAACCAAAATGTCCTTAGACTTTTTATATCCCTAACAACCAAAACACATGGTCTATCAAAAATACCCTTAATGAATTAATTTACAACATCTATCTTTTAACTCCTAAAATAACTACACTATATCATCTTACATCAATAATCTACATTATTCGCCGCCACCACCACCACCAGTCGCCACTACCACCACCTGTCGTCGCCGCCATCACCATGCCGCCGCTACCATCGTCGTCGCATTGCGCAGACATCCACCTAGTTAATAGAGAACGCGTCTAATATATACCCCACATAAGATGCAATTAATACATCAAATATTTTTTTTCAAAAAATGATCAATATTCTTCTTGAAAAATCTAACTTCCACCTTTTTGAAAATAATATTTGATGCATTAATTGCAACTTATAGATATCAATAGGGCAGATATCAGATAATCTCGTTATTTTATTTAAATGACTACTATTTCTACTATATTTCTAAACTACCACAATATTTCTAAGATCCGTAAACATCAAAAATTAAACCCTCAACTTCTCTCCAAAACATAATAACCATTACCATCCAGCTAAAACTCAAATGACTGGATAATATAATCCCCATTAGGGGTTGGCAATGGGATACCATGTCGCAATCCATATCATACTCCTCAACCAATCTCCTTATGACACCTCATTTCTTTACTTTTTCATACCACACTTCCTTATTTCATTGGCAATGGGATACCACACTACAATCCATACCACATTACAATCAAAAATAAATAATAAAAGCAATGTACCCCACATTTAATAAATGGTTGGTTGTGATTAGTTGGAGTATAAAGCATTGAGACCCACATTCCTATGTAGTGTGCTACAAAATTTACCATGTTTACCATACCTTGCCTCATACCATAGGGTTGACGGTGGTGTTCCCACATGATATGTGGCATACCACACTCCATACCTCAACCATTGCCAACCCCTTATTAAAAGAAAAAGAAAACTATAGTAAAGTGTGAGCAAAACCATGGGCAAAGAAAATGGCCCCCCGTTGCATATTCCAAAGTCTCCAACCATAAACAAGCCAAGACTTTGTCGACTTAAAAGGACTTCTTTCACCAATCTCACATTTCTTCAACTCCTTAATTGCAAATTATCACCCACACCTATCCAAAAACCCATATATAAATACATACACATATACATCACGGTCATCACCTCTGTCCCAAAAAAAAAACCAAACCCCTGTTCCAAAATCCTAATCCAAAAAAAAAAAAAACCCTCAAAATCCTTTAAAAAAAACTTTAAAAAATCTTAAAAATGCTTCATCTGTTTTTCGCAGTTGGTTTCTCAGCCGTGCCATTGACTTTATTTGTGCCACCAATAAGAAACTTCAATTTATTTGTAGCATCAATGGAAGATCTATGGCGTGAGTCAAGTGTGTACACCAATAGGATGTATCCACGTGTACGGTATGCTTGTTCCAGGCTTTTGGATTGTATGCTTTGCAGCAATTCTACTAATTAATGGTTTACTCACACCTCTTTTTGTTATATTATTGTTAATATCTAAGTTTTATATTTTTAATTTTGGAGTAACTTTTTGTTTGATCATAAATCATAATGATATATTTAGGTTTGATATGATTGGAGTTTTCTTTTCTAATGTTAGTTTGCGATTATTTTTTTTAGATTACATGTATTTTTTTTATGTTAAACATGTGAAATTGTATGAATTGTTACGTCTAACAACAAGGTTCCGTGTGCGTTGTAGACACATGTTTTTAAAACGTCATACGGATCAACCATGTTGTTACACATAATATTCATACAATCAGTGGCGTAGTAAGAAATTGAGGTCTTGGGACCGAACAAAAATTTATATTTTGTTGATGGGTTAATTAACTTTGAACTAAAATAATACATAAAAATAGTATTAAAATTTAGAGTTTTATCGATATTTTATGTGGGTTGTGGCTCCGCCACTTCATACAATTAAGTTTACATATTATTTCCTTTTCTTCTTAAACGTAACACTATATAAAATTTATATCACATTGTTAAAAAGTTACACATTTTCAATATTGGAAATTACTAATTTATCTTTACCATAATAAAATCTTAATTAACATTTACTTTATATATTTAGTCTAACTCCCACATCTTAAATATTAATTAATACTTACCTTATATATGTTCTCAAACTTTCCATTTCTACTATTATATTATAACAACGGGTTCTTACACGACATATCCGGAGCGGCCGCATTGGGCGGGTACTCCTTAGTATTTTTCGTATTAGAAGTATCTAAATCTAAATGTAGTGTATGGTAACTATCTTCTTTTTGGATGTACTAAAATAAGTTATCATATAACAAGTTTTAGCGTAATGTTTATGATTGATGTTGATTTATGATGTGTATGATGATATGTGTTGTTCTTTTTGTAAAATATGATTATGAATACACAATCACCAACCATATTAACATTAAATATTACTTTTGTAAAATATGATTATGAATACACAAGCACCAACCATATTAACACTAACTACTCACTTTCGTACTTTTGATTGATGATACACTTGGACTAATAATAATGTTTATCAACACTTTATTGAACGTTCTACTTTGGGTTGTATTTAGTCCATCTTTAACAATGATGCGGTCCCGACGTTTTCACTGCAACACCCCGGGCCTTCGGTGTGCTGGCGTGTTGGATCAGTTTCGTGGCCACGGTGTTGGCTTGTTGGGCATGTTGGGTTCTTTTTTAAAAGAAATTTTTTCTAACGATTTAAGGGTGTGTTTGGTATGCTGATGTGACATCAACAAATTGAATTTTCAGTATGATGGTTACGGGTAAAAGTGATGGTTCAGTATGTTGTTGACGTGACTGTAATTCACAAAATGGTTCATTTTTGTGTAAAACGTAAATGTAGCAAGTATAGTTGAAGCCTCCATGAGAGATCATGTTCATTTAGCTGCAAAAAGAATAAAGTAACTTAAAATGTCCATTTTTGTCATGAATTCCGGGGCTTGTTGGGTGGCAAAAGCTGATCTAATTCAGCAAGAGGGGTGCAGCCAAGGTTGTAAAACTCTCCCGAGTCGGCCGAGTACCCGAAATAAACTCCTGACTTCCCCCTCTTGCCGAGTCGAGTCCGAGTCACGAGTTCTCTAACATTAATACGGACAAAATGAGGATGAAACGTGAATTTATCAACTAATATCATGTTTAATTTTCAAGTTTTGAAGTATTGTGTTAGTTTTTCTAAACAATTATATTTAAGTTTGAAGTTTTTAATATATTTTTAAAGTTCTATTACACATAAATTCAAATATTATTATGTTTATATATAAAATCCTAATCCGGGTACCCGAGTCGAGTCCGAGTCTCCAAAAACTCTTGACTCCCCACCCTCACCGAGTCGAGTCCGAGTCACGAGTTCTCCAACCTTGGGTGCAACCTCTATAAGAAATTAAATTTGATTTGTTATTTTGTTGCCATTTTTGACAGGAAACTAAAACTAAATAGGTTTGTTTTCTGATTCATTGCTATTGTTACAAAAGACTTAAAAATATTGTGGTTCTGTTTTCTGTTCTTATTGACTAACCCCTTTAAGATTAACCTTTCTATGTATTGATTTCTAAAAAGTTTGAATTTTCAATATTTCTAAACCGGCGCAGAATCCTCTCTCCTTAAGTAGGATTGAATTAAGTGGAAAATTCCTTACCTTTAGAGACAGAGGTCAAATGTTCGATTCTCAATCCCTACAAAATGGTTAAAGGTCTTTCTGAAAGCAGTATCTATACCTTAGGATATGGATCTGTCTACACCTCACATTCCACATGCCTCGTGGAAGACGAGATTGGGTACAATTGTTATTAAATGTGAAATACTTGGCATGCCCTCATATGCTTTGTGTACTAATTTTGCTTAATATGGGACGATGCAGTGAAAAGAGGACCAATATGGCAAATTGGCAATATGTGCCGTTTTAACTTTTTATTTCAACTAATTTTCTTAATTTCACCTATCCTGTCCATTTGGACAAAAGGCAAGGCAAATGGATTCATATTTGAAGTTGGAATATCCGACAATAAGTAATGTTCAAATATCTTTAATTTATAAGTGATGTAAGTTGGAGAGAATGTATCAATCATAGATATGATGTTTTGGATGTATAAAAAAAAATAAGATATAAGTTTGTCTTGTTTTTAGAAGTTTTTTGGGCTTAAAACTACAATATTTAAAAAGAAACCCTTATTTAAAAATAAACGCTATTGAAAAAAAGTTTAAAAATAAAAGTTCCAGCTAGTTCCAATCCCAAGTCAAACAACCCTTTACAAGCACAGCTACAACTTTTTTGTCAAATATATCCTAAAAAGTTGTTTGTTCAGTATTTTACTTATCGTTTAATTTTGATTAAAGATTGTAATTTAGAAGGTTAAAAGGTTTAAATATGGTGGGGTTGATAATGATGTTCTTTATAGAAAATTTATGGAACGTTTGCTTTTAAGAAAAAAGAAATTTTCTGGAACGTAGTAGATCATAATGAGTATTGAGTTTTTAGGTTAACTATACCCATGAATCATGCTTTATAAAATAATTGGCTAGATGATTATAGAAGATTATGCTACTTTTTCTTGGATTATCAAGTAAATGAGCTATTTTTTTTTCTAGGGGGTGGCAATGGGAGCGGCATCACTTCGGCATCATGTCATGCCTCACTCAAACACTGCAGTCACCTATGAGGCATGGACACGGCATGGAGTGTCTCGATAATCTTTGTTGTGTGAGGGAGCGTGTGTGTGCGAGTGTGTAACATTAATATATATATATATATATATAGTGTTGTAATCATATAAAAATGTTCTTATTTTAACAAATGGTAAGAACACTCCAAAAATATAAATTCCAATCAATAAATCTATAAATTTTACACTTTTATATCAAAAATATACATAGATGCATTGATACATTGATGCAAAAGTTCATATTTCTTGCAAAAAGAACATTATGAATCATTAGATGCAAATACATCTTTGATAGATATAAATGCATCTTCAATAGATGCACCAATCAAAAATTATGATTTTGAATAATTTAATACATCAAATGTTGCTAAACACTTCATTTGTAATGTTAATGGTTGAATAATGTTGTTATTTTCAATTTTGAATCTTAAATTTTAATTATTTTTAATATACAATACTTTTATGTGTATTTGAATAAATTAAACATAGCGTTGCAAAATCCTATTATTATAAATGACAGGTTGACGACTCAATTATCATCCATATATTCGTTATCAATTGTACAATAAAATGACGAAATTGAAAAAAAAATTCAAAATTCAATGACCAAATGGGGCCCTTATTCTATGAAATAAAAATTTTAATAGCAAAGTTTTTATATTCCAAAACCAATAGGCAATCCAAATGTTTTATTTTTTTTAAACGGCAACAATATATTAAAAACTAGCGATATCTAGAGAAAGATACAACTACAAAGAAGAGATGTTAGCTATGAGATTTTTTAACCATTCTATCCAACTAAATCGTATCTTAGGATTTCTAGATGAAATCCACAAAAACGATTGATATACAATCGAATCCCAAAGGTCCTCTTCTTAGGTTTAGAAGCCGATATATGGACCACATTAAGACCCTAAACTACGAAGCAGAAACAAAAACAAAACCATGGCCAAGATCTAATTTAAACTGTTTTGGATTTTGAGTAGAATCAAACAAAAAGTGATTGATTAAAACTAACTGGCAACACAATAATGTTTAATTGAGTCACTAGAAAAAACAATAAGCCTACTACAAATTTGGGAGAATAACTCTTTTTTCTAAATTATAAACCTTGGGGGTGGTTATTCCCGAAGGGTGTATATTGGCGGAGAATCCCTAGACGCCTTTTTTTGGCATCAGTCATTGTCCACTCCATAAAAAATAGTTTGAGGCAATTCTCTTGAAAGAGTGGGATACAGTAAAAGCAGGACTTAAACCCAAGACCTCCTTATTTCCAAAAGTCCCTGCAGTGAACCCATTTTTTTGCGGGTGTGGTTACCATTTGAGCTATATTCAATTGGTCAACAGAAAAGAAAGCAGCCTTGTAATGGTTTTGATCCTAGCCGAATTAAAGAACCAGTTTGAAAAAAAACTTAGAACTAAACATGAGCCTATATCGATCTCATCTCTTGCTTTAACACTTCTAGCGTTTCGTGAAAAGATATATTAATCTCTACTATTGCAAGCAAGACCGCTTTCAGTCAAAAGATGTTAAGCAAGATGGTTATGTTTATTTACATTTCCACATCTTATCTAAGATCAATAATGTTAACATAACATATTGGCTTTTCTTAGTACTTCTGCAGGAGTCATACTTTATTGTATCTAAGACCGGTGCCAATGGAGTTCGTCACTTGCTCGTCAGTCTCTTCAGTTATGGGACTCCATTGGCACCCCTTTCAATTGGGCTTGTCAGTTGGGTTTGTTCGGTGAAGCGACAAAGAGAGTGACAAGAGGTGGGGTCCATTTGGTGGATATGTGTTTGTAAAATAAAGTGATGAAGAAAGTGAACAGATGTTGTTGTTGACATGGGTCAGTTTAAAAGTGCTAATATAGCACTGATATGTCACAACTGATGAAGAAAGTGAAAAAGTTATTGTTCGGAATCCTTCAATGTAATGTTGTAGCACTCACTGATTCTTAATTATGTTCTTGTCAAATTTTATGTTGAGACATAACATTGCCTTAAAAACTAGTCAAGATCAAACCATTACAAACTAAAGAAATTTCCATTTGCGCAAATGCAACATAATCTGCAACTTTATTGTCATCAACAAAAAGTTACAGTAAGTTTATAAGGTAAAAAAAAAAAAAAGACACCAAAGACTGTCTTTAACATAATCTTTGTAATCCAAAAAATCAATTGAATAAAGAATACTTTTACCTTTGATCTGTCTGTTTTTTATGTCCAAGTTTTTCTTTACTATTGTTGCTGGTTTTTGTATCCATAACTTCATTTTTCGCTTTTCTTGCTTCTAACAGAGGCTTCTTTTGAATTTCGATCTCTTGCAACACTCCCATTTCCGGTTTCATGATTTGCGTAGTCTCTTTCTCATGATGTTCATAAGTTTTATCCTTTTTTCTTGTAGCCAATTTTTTCAACTCACTGCAAAAATCTGTTATCTGATTCAATATATTGTTTCCTGCAAACAAATTACGTGCCGAAAATGTGCTTTTCAGCCTTCTTGGAGTTTCTTCCTTTAATGAAGAACTGTCATCTGTCTTTTTCTTGTGTATGCTCGATTTGAAATGATCCGTTGGGGTTAAAAAATTCGGGTTTTGATTCTCGCTATCCTGAACATGTTTAGTAATTCTTGAGACTTTTCTTAACGGGGTTCCTGTTTTCTTCGCCTTTGTTTTGCCAAATGGGCTATACAAAATAGATCAGTAGAAATTAGGTACTAGACTTGACAAACCAGATAACGAGTTAAAGTATGCAAGCCAGGTTTATGTTTGTACCTCTGATTTCGGTCATCTAGTGAAGGGATGTTGGAGACATTATCCGATATTTGATCCTTCACGAAACAAAACAGACTCATAAAACGTCACGAACGCTAAAAATAACAAAAAGCTCAACAAACAGGTATTTTCTTTTTCGAAAGGCGGATAAGTACAGGCATCCAAACATGTTTAGAAGGCTGTATACAATGAGATTAAAAGTCACACACAAATAAAACTACATCCATGTATGTATTAAAATAAATAAAAGTGAAAGCAAATACAGTAATACCTTAAGGTGATTGGGCACTGTTTTGATTAAGAAATCATCAGCTGTTTTAGGATGATTACAATCTGTAATGAGAACATAGTTAATTTTCAACTTGGAAGGAAAAAAAGGGTTTTATCGTCTAGAAATCGTACTTTTTTATTTGTCCCTTACAAACCGTCAAACTTTTATTTGTCCCTTACAAACCGTCAAACTTTTATTTGTCCCTTAAAAACCGTCAAACTTTTATTTGTCCCTTCTAGGTCATCCTATTTTTCAAACGTCTCTTCTAAGTCATTAAAACTTTAAAATAAGTCCATACTAGACCATTCTTTCGTTTACCAAAATGACGTCGTCTTGGTAGCAAAATGGCCCATAACACTTTTAAACTTTTATTGACCCGGAAGGACAAGAAAATAAAAAAAAGTTCGATGGTCTGAAAGAGACATATTTATCACGTATATATAACAAAACAAGCAGGAAAATTACCGGGTCGGCAAAACCAAGCATCATCATCATCATCATGGTTATGAAGAGAATTATCAGCAATAATGGAGAAATCTAGCCATTGAGGAGCATTTATGTGTTCATAAATATCATCTTTCTCGAACTTAGAATCATTCCAATCAATAGTAGGCGCTACTTGTTCCATTTCAATACAAATCTCCTCCTCTTGCTGCTGCTATTGTTTGCAACAACAAATAATAAATATAACAAAATGAAACGTTAGAGTTGGAAAAAAAAAGACAAACTCAAACGTTTGAGGGAGATGTGGGCCTATTTAGTACTACTAGTACAACATTATTTTTCTGACCGTTAAATACACATTTTTCATTTCCATTTTTCTTTATTACTAGAGTTAATTACATGGATAGTGGTTATAGTTTGTTCCGAATTTCACATTTCGTCCTTTAAGTTAAAAAATGACTAGGAATGTCTTTCTTTGGAAGCTTGTTTCACCGTTAGTTTTTTGTGTCTCCTAAACTATTTAGATGACTATTTTATTCTTTTTTTTGTCTTTATTTATAAGGACCATCTTTGTAAAAAATTTTTTACAAAGAATGAGAACCATTTTTGTAACTCATTCTAAGTTTAATGAAAATAAACAATATATAGATTTTAATTTCTTCTCTAATATATAATAAAAGAGAAACCTTAATTCATAATTGAAGAATTCTGGACCCTTAGATAAAGTTCAAGTTTTAAATAGATCCATTAGATCAAAATGATGATATCATATACTTTTTTTTAACCTTTTTAGATTTAATTTTAATTTAATAAATTTAAATATGATCATTAATTATAGAAAGTAATTTCTACATTTTATAATTATAGAAAGTAATTACTTTAATGATATAATCATGAAAAATAATTCCTAAATTTTATATTATCTTTTCTAAAATCACATTTTTGATTTTTTTTTTCCTTATTAAATTTCCTTTTGTTTATGCGGTACGTTGTTATCAAATAATGACTTTATATAAGATTTTTACCTTTTTTAAATTTAATTTTAGTTTAATTCAAATTATTATTATTATTATTTAGTTATTAATAAAATATAAATTCACATGATTGTGTAAGATTTTTTGTTGAATATATGTGCGATTTTAATTAATTATATTTTTTGAATATGAGAATAGAGTTTGTTATATTTATTGGCAAAATGGGTTATTATAGATGATTAATTTTGATCGACGAAAAAAATCGTATACATATCCTACTAATATTTTTTTAATATAAGAATAGGCTTTGTTATATTTAACTTTATACCGTCATTTTACAAAGATATAATTAACATACATATCCTATTAATAATTTTTGATACAAAACTTCTTTTGAAATAATAGTATCATCAAATCTCAACATGTCATATTTATAACTATTAATTATATTATAAGTTATACCAAAAACTTAATATGTTTAACCCACGTATTACGTTAGAAATAATCTAGTTTGTATATAAACTTCAACATAATTTCTTTATTTTTTCTAACATTATATAATTAGTTTAATTTAAATATAATAAATCTTAACGTAAAATAAATAAAACAACCTAAGAGTTTGACACGTGTCATATGCTCGTTAAATAAAAATTTATTCAAGAAGGGTATTATGGTATATTCACTAATCTCTATATTTTCTTGTAACTTATTTTTCCTTTTTTCTCTCTTTCTCATAATTTTATTTACTATTATTTTCTTCTTTGAAACAAATATTACTCATAATTTTTGTAACATATAACTTAATTATGAGATATTGTTTTTATGTGGTTATATGAATATATATTTTGGTTATTGCTAAAATTTCAAATCACATTTTATTGGTTAATAATCCGAAAAGAAAAATTGTGATTATCAAGTTAAAAATTTTGTTAATAACAGGAATTGTGATTCAAAAACATAACACAGTAGTCATAAAAATTTTTGATAATTCCTTTATAAAAAAATTGACAATGTTTGAGCTAATCTTTTTATTGTTGTAGAAAAGGGAAAATCTCGACTTTTCTTCAGGCGATGCTTTCTTAATCATTAAACTCACGCGAACTATGCACCGATTTCCAACTATGACGGCATGCAAATTTCAACTCCAGGTACATTTGTCTATATTGAGACCCAATAACCTCAATAATGGGAAGTTCATGAGTTCAAGTCTTACATAAAACAAATTATTGGGGTTTTATATGTTAGGCCCGTGGGTTTATTTTTATCTATGATGGATTTCCTCCTGTTGGTGTGGAGATGATCGGTTGAACCAGTAGCTCGTTAGTAATCTAAAAAAAAATGATAATTATATTGAGATGACGAAATATTAATTTGATAGGCCAAAAGTAATGTTCATCGGTTCGGCTTTTTCGAGTTATTTTATTTTATTTTTCAAAACCAAAATCGAACTAAAATCTAATTCAAAATAGAAAAACCAAACCAAAAACTAAATTAGAATTCGGTTCGGTTTCGATTAAAAACCGAAAAAACCAAATTTTGAAAACACAAAATGTATCACATCTGTCTAAGCTTCAATTCAATAAAAACATGTTCATAATTCAAATTCTTTTTTACCAAAGTAGTAATTTAAAAAAAAATTCAAGCATAATATAGATAATTAAATAACATAGTTCTCAAAATAATTTCCTTAAACAACTTAAGACTAGTGGATAAATCTACATTAAGGGTTTTCACGAATACGTCTTTGTTGGTTTAAAGTTCAATCATGGCACTTAATATCACGAGTTCGAAAATGATTTCTTTAACAAATTAAGACTATTGTATAATAATTAAAATACATGAGAATATGAGAAATATAGTTTACCTTGTTAAGGCCGTACGTGATGTACGAGAATATGAGGAACAATGATTAGGTTTTGTATATATAGCATGGTTCTGGTTAAAATAAAACAAGTATTAAAGTAAAACAAATAAAACAATTATTTTCTCTTAATTGAAAATCGTTGTGTATCATGAAAATCTTCGTGCATCAGTGTATATACTTGTGCTCTATGAATCTTCGTGCATCAGTTTTTTCATGATCCAATGATCCAGATCGTATCCTATTTATTTTACTTTAATACTTGTTTTATAATAACCCGCCCCTATATAGTATATATATATAGGTTCTGGTTAAAATAAAACAAGTATTAAGGTAAAACAAATAAAACAATCATATTTCCTTAACTGAAAATCATTGTGTATCATGAAAATCTTCGTGCATCAATGTATATGAATCTTCGTGCATCAATTTTATCATGATCCAATGGTCAATATCTTATCTTATTTGTTTTACTTTAATACTTGTTTTACAATAACCACTCCCTATATGTTGATTGTATATTGCTAAATTTTGCCATGCACATATAATCTTTTATTAAATATATAAATATATAAATAAATGGGTAATTATATGTATGTCAAACATTTTACTTCATGTATCAAAATATATGTATTAAAGTATTATACAGTTTGTTTTTTAATCTGTTACCCAACTACGGGTAAAGAAATACAAATATATCATACGTGGCAAGTCTAAATTTGTAAGAGAATGACTTTTATATTTAAAAAATGAGTAGATGAGTAAAACCGCTGTAACAAAAAAAATAAATAAAAAAATTAACACATCTTTTATATTTAAAGTATATATACTAGTAATATAATTGACCATTTCAGCTACATTAATTTACCAAATCAAAGGTAAATTAATTAATCAAAAAAATGGACTTAACAATATGCTTGAGACATTTTACGAAATCAAAGGTAAATACGAGGAAAGACAAAAAGTGAATGACGCATATTAAGCGTTGAATGTATGTCTATCTCTAGTTTCGAATTTTAAGCCTATATATCATTGCTTGTTATTATTGTTATATATAAACACATTCAAATAGTCTAAAGATGATGCTCATCTTTGTGTTAGATTTGAGTTGACTGAATTTTGGAGTCGACGTTTTTGCTTCTCTTGTTTTTTTTTAAAGATAAAACAGGACAAAATTTGTGGGAGAAAATACTACTGTTAAATAACCAAATAAATAATTCCATTTGTCTAGGTTGATTAAGGGACTCCTTAAAGACACCAATTTTTATTATTTTAGCCACCAAGTCAATTTTCTTGATTATGTAATGATTGTGTTTTTTTTTAGTTTTTTGCTTCTTTTTTACTTTTTTGCTTACTTTTCACTTTTTTAATGATTACATAATTATTTTGTGATTTTTTTTAAAGTTTTCTTTATCTAAATAGTTTTGTGACTTTTTTTTTTTTTTAATTTAACTAAATTGTACATAATAATTGAAGATACAA
>JAOEHQ010024695.1:0-14030 GCA_025447715.1 Asclepias incarnata
ACCGGTTTTTGACTTTGTTGACCGAAACCGGTTCGGGTCCGGGTCCGGTTCGGGTCGGCCCGAACCCGTTTTTTCTGTACTACAGAGTACCCCATCACAAAATTCTTATTGGCCTATGTTCGGCATAGCATCACTAGCAGGCCCACCCATATTGGCCCACTTACCATGATTCATTTCCAGGATTCCAGCGGCTTTTGATGTTATTGACCATTTGACCTCCGTTAAAATAACCAATTTTTTGAAAAAGAAATTCATAATTCAATCCAGCTTATCAAATTTTCATTAAGTTTTTTTTTTTTTTGGATTTTGATAATTATATTATATTTCTCTGGTCTATGATTAACACACAAAAATGTTAGTACATAAAATTAATCGTCTTTTAAAAATAGTTTCAACTGTTATATACAACATATTTTTACGAGTTAATATAGCGGACTATGATCAACAAAATTCGTTTACTTCTTATTTAGGCAATTATGTGACTGGTAATTGTAACTACCTTTATTGAATATGTCTTTCAACATATGCTATGATATTAGATGTTGTACCATCTATTTTATTTCTACATTTTTTTAATAGCATATAAATAGTGACTATGGTCATGAATTATTTTATTTTGCTAGGAAACTCATTTTATTTATAGTGTTGAAATTATTGATTTTTTGTTAATATGAATTATCATACGGTTCAAAGTATTAATAGTTGGGTAAAATTTTGGTTGATATTAAATGTAATGAGATGAATGAAAGATGTGTGATTGTGATTAAAAGTTATAAGATGCTATAATTGATTGTGATAGAATAAGAAATACATATTAATTAAATTATAAACTTTTAAAGTGTATTGATTAAAAAAATTGAGAAAAAAAATTGTATTTACACGAGATTGAGTATTGTTCTTGTTGACTAGAATAATACATAAACAATGTGTAGAGGTTGATGATTTTTTTTAAAAATATTTAAATTGTAGTGTCAATCAAAATTAAAAATAAAACTCATAAGATTCAGTTACTATATGCAAATAGAAATGATGGAGGCTAACGACTGACTTTGTCGACATTGACTTTTAATTATTTAACACATAGATATATTTAAATTGGAATTTTTTATTAGTTGATGAAATATTTAGAGCATAAATAATTGACAAAAATAATTTCTATTTATTGTGAAATATTCATTTGCAAACTAAGATTTATGTGAAAACTAAAGGACAAGTTCTGACCCTTGGATCAATGCAATCTAAGGCTTAGATTCAATATTGTCATCTAATATTAGTTTTTGGGTGGAGGGGTATTATTGACATTTTACTCACAAACAAAACATTTTCTCTTCCAGAAAAACATGCCAACACCTCCTTTCTCTCTCTCTCTCTCTGCCGATTCAAAACTTTCTCCTCCTTGTTTATTTCTCCGGCGATTCATTTCTCTTCTCCGACGATTTTATCGGTTTAACATCCGATAAACTTATAATAATGTTAAAGGAGTCTTCTCTTCGGGAAAAAACCCGAAGATATAAAGCGAAGATTAAACCAGAAGTCAATTCTACCAAATCATCACCCGATCCCGGTAAGTGTAACCTACATTTACTTATTTACCTTTTTTTGTTTTGTAGATGTTTTGTTAACCTAATTTTTTAATTTTTTAGGTTTTTTTGATTTTAGAAAATGAACAACATCATCATCAGCATGATTGGATCACAGAGTTTCCTAAAGTTAAAAATCCATATTTGCAGAAATTCAGACTTAACGAGACTCGTTCGATATATAATTTTATATATTTTCATTATTTATGTCCCAGTGGATTGAATTATATATCAATTGTATTATATGTTTATCAGTTTTTTAAGTTAGTTATCATATTATTAGAGCATATTTTAAGTTTTTGTTATTAAGGATATATCGATCAGTTATGGATTAAGTTGATACTTGATAACGCGTAATTGACGCTAACTTATAAGTTTTGTTTTCTTTATATATATGATCAAGTGTTTGTAGATTAACTTGTATTGTGATACTAAGAAAGGAAGCTATTTGTTGATTAAAAGTTTTTCTAGTTTAAATTGACCCTGGCGCAATTCTATGATCCGATATATAACAGACTATAATCTTAGTTACCTTTATCAATATCTCCACCTGAAAATCGAAAAATATGATATCACCAGATTTGACAGACAAATAGAGAGAACAAATAATGAAAATCAAACTCAAATCAGCAAGACTCCACTTTCAAAAGCTTCGAATAGAGCTTTAATGGAGGTAGAACAAAACTCGAACCACACACAGTTAAAAATGATTATAACCTGTATGATTGACGGAGACAATGAAGTATTTGATAATAACGATGATGATTATAACCGGTATGATTGATGGCGGCGATGAAGATTGTGATCTCCGACGGAATCGTTTTTCAGATTAGGTTTTGGAATGGAGAGATGTAGGTTTCCACTGTGAAGAAGTGTATGTGTTTTTAGATGTCAAATGACCTAATTACCTTTCCAGTGTATTTTTTACATTTAATCTCGACTTTAGACCATTGTTGATCCAAAGGCTCGTGTGAGTCCGTTAGTTTTCACTAATTCTCATGAAATAGTAAAAAGTTTAATAATAATATCAGAAAACTTGTAAAAATTCAAATTTAAAGACTCGTAGCAGTTGATGAAGGTTACTCTCATTGATGTAGTTTACATAACAAAGTCTCGACTCACTCACTCACTCACTCACAACACAACACACTTTCAATAAACAACAACAACAACATAACCGTATCTTTCTCTTCTCATTATTCCCTCCGATCAAAATCAAAATCAAAATCAAACCTACCCAAATCAATGTCAATGAATGAATGAGCCCTAATTTTTCATTTCATTTTTCTCCTCTCTGCAAATGTAATTAATCTTCAGGTACTTTTTGCATTTCTTTTTTCTTCTAAAACCCCTCTTTCTATTTTCTTTTTTCATCATGTCATTTGCATCTTCTGCCCAAAATGATAATCAATACTCAATCTTTCCTGTTTAATTTGATGTTTTTGATGTTATTACATCAAAGATTGAATCTTTTTAGGTTATTATGATCTGGGTATCAAAAAGTTTAAATTTTTATTCATTTCAGGAAACACTAATGTATTTTATTTCTATGTGATTTTAGTTCAGCTGTGAAGTGGATGCTACTTGTGAAACTGAAACTTGGAAATAGTAAGTATTAAAATTTTGTTGAATGTTGTTTATTATATGGAAGCCCTAAAAACCTCAGAAACCCTAATTGATGAGGGTTTAGTGAAATCTAAACAAGATAGAGTTGGGAATTTAGTTGACGGGATGCTTCCAGAAGTTTCGAGGTCTTTTGATTTGGGAAATGGAAAATGTGTTGAGAATTTGTCAGTACCAGTTTTAGAAAGTAGTGGCATTGACTCCTGTACTAATGTTAAACGTCTTGACCTGTTGTCCCAACCTGGTTCGAGTAGTCAAGGAGATGTTACTATGAAAGGTATTTCCCTTTTTGTGCAATTAACCGGCGGAGTGGTAAATAAAGCAGATGGGGTGGAGAATGTAGGTAATGCTAACGATAGGGTATTGAGAAATGAAGTCAAGGATAATGTTGATGTTGGTCAAGAAGAATTTAAAGTCAATGTAGGTGATTTCGTGTGGGCTTTAATCAAGAAACAAAGAGACTCGTGGTGGCCTGGAATTGTTTGTGATGCTTCTAGTGCACCGAAAGAAGTTGAAAATAGGCCCACAAGTGAAGATGATGTTTTGGTTAGATGTTTTGGTAGTAAAAATTATATTTGGTGCCTTGCGTATAATGTGAAACCTTTCGTTGGATATTTTGAAGGGATACCTTCGCAAAGTAAGGCCAGAAGATTTATTGATGCCTATGAGAAGGCTGTGGCTGAGCTTGGTCATCGTGTAAAAACAGAGTTCACTTGTTCTTGTTTCTCTAAGATGAAGGTGGAGAAATTGGGTAATATTGGTGACCTTTCAGTGAGTGAATTTGAACCTGCAACATTTGTTGACAATATAAAAGATCTTGCAAGAGATATTTCTATGCCTAGCAAGATCGATTATGTTGTTAAGCAGAATTGTTTGTCTGCATTTTATCGCTCATTAGGGCATTGCCAAATTCCCATGCATCAACTCAAGCCTGCAAATGGGACTCCAACGAAGATAAAGACTGAAGAGGAAAATGGGTTTTTTAGTGAAATAAGAGATAGAAAAAAGAGCAAATTTCTGGCATATCCAGGAGAATATGGAACTGAAGAATCTAAAGTGGATATCGACGGAGGAGATGACTTGAATCAAACTAATGGTCAACCTGTTAAGAAACCGGGAAAGAAGCGCGGCAGAAAACGTAAAGAAGCAGCTGTATGTACGTCTGAGGTGCTTTCCCAACTTCAGGTTGCAGCTCTAGATTGTCTTTTTCCATGTGCTAGTAAGAATTTTGATTCGGTTAAGAGCTTCATATCTGGATTCAGGAAACACACTTTCAAAGATATCTCCAGTGAAATCCCCATTGAGATGCCAAATCATCAAATCTTGCAAGAAACTATACCCAAAAAAGTGAGAAAGAAGAAAGACAAATCCATTGTGCCACCAACATTAGTAAACAATTTGAATCTTGGTTCACTGATTATAGATTTCCAAAATGCTGTGTCTCTTAATGGTGAAGCTCAATCAAATGCAAACAAGAGCACGGAAGAGGTAACAGGTCTAAGTCCATTCTTTAGTTTTGGAGATCAGCCAGCGACTGGAGCACCGCCCTGTAAACTTAAGCCTATAAAGAGAAAGAAAAATGTGTCTTTTAATGGTGAAGCTCAATCAAATGCAAACAAGAGCACGCAAGAGGTAACAGGTCAAAGTCCATTCTTTAGTATTGTAGATCAGCCAGCGACTGGAGCACCGCCCTGTAATCTTAAGCCGATAAAGAGAAAGAAAGATTTGTCTCTTAATGGTGAAGCTCAATCAAATGCAAACAAGAGCACAGAAGAGGTAACAGGTCAAAGTCCATTTTTTAGTTTTGGAGAGCAGCCAGCGACTGGAGCACCGCCTTGTAAACTTAAGCCGATAAAAAAAAAGAAAAATGCAGAAAGCAACACCCAGATGCCCACCTGGAATTATAATGTTAGTCCCCTTCCAAATGTGAATGGAAACGTGGGCCCCTTCCCTTTCCACAATGCGAGTGCCCTGCCAAATGTGAATGGACACATGAACCCGTATCCATTTCACAATGTTAGTGCCCTGCCAGCTGTGAATGGACACGTGAACCCGTTTCCATTCCATGTCATTCCTTACGTTCCTAACATTCCTCAAAGGAACGACATGGAAGGATTAAATCAATCCCATGCGTCTCATTTCATGAATCAAGACGGGTCAGCCCCATCCTTTTTTACTGGAAACCATGGTGAACCACAGTTGGCTCTTGTTCCAACTGGTTTGATCCATGATCCCAAAAAAAGAGGGCGAAAGAGAAAAAACATATACATGCAGGCTAACCCTGGTTCAACCATAATCCCGCATTTGAATGAAAATGGAGCAGAAGCTAATAATGTGAAGAGAGTTAAGAAAAGTAAAGAAATTGGGGTAGCATGTATCGATCTCAGTTATAACAAAGTTCGGCAAGATATTGAAGAAGTTACAGGTACTGCTTTTCTCTTAAAGTTTTCGCCAGATCATCCCTTACCATCAAATCAAGATTTAAATTCAGTATTTTCAAAGTATGGTGCATTGGTTGAATCCGAAACTCATGTATTGAACGAAAATCTAAGTGGTCAAGTGGTTTTTCTTGAATCTTCTAGTGCCGGAGAGGCATTTTGGCGTCTACAAAATGATCAACCTTTTGGGCCGGCTCTTGTTAATTACAGGATTCAGCATCTCGCAGGTGCCGAGTCAGTGGTTAATTTCAAGACTCCTATCAAAAGTCCTTCAGGGTTCAAACCAATGGATCAACAAGCTGTCATGGGTTCAACCCCGATGCCAGATTTGAACGGAAGTTCAAATGAAGTTAAACTTGTGAAAATAAGTGAAACGATAGAAGAAATTCGATTACCACCCAAGGATAATCTCGTTTCTAGCGATGTACACCAGGGTAATGGAGAAATTACAGGCACAGCTCTCGTTTTAAAGTTTTCCCCAGATCATCCACTGCCTTCTTCTCAAGATCTAAATTCTGTATTTTGTAAGTATGGGGAATTGAATGAATTCGAGACTAGGGTGTCGGGTGAAAATCTAACAGGTGAAGTTTTTTTTGTGAATCCTTCTTTTGCTGGACACGCGGTTCAATGTTTGGAAAAAGATCGACCTTTCTGGCCAGCCCTTGTAAGTTATCAGGTTCATAATCTATATAGTGTTCCGTCTGCAATTCAAGTGAAACCCCCGCTAAATACTCCTTTAACGCTGAAACCTCCTCAAAATGGTGGGCCGCCCGATCTGGCAGGAATAAAAAAGAATCTTGAAATGATGAACTCGATGTTGGAGAAGGCTGGGAATACATTGTCACCGGAGATGAGAGGAAAACTGGAGAGTGAAATAAAAGGGCTGATGAAGAAGGTGAGCACCATGGATGGCTCTTCCTCTTGTTTATGAATGGTGATCTTTCGGTAGGATGTTTTTTTGTGTATTTTGTTTGGTGGGCTAGACTAGGCTAGATTTATAAAACTGTAGCCCTTTTTTAGTCCTTTTGTTTATCTCTCATTGTGATTTTTGTTCATGGTGCCAGTTAACCAAGAGCTTTTCTTTTGTATTGCATTGAGAGAGCAAGATTCATATGTAGGACTGGTACTTCTACAATAGGAGTCGTCATGCATTCTTAAAAACTTTTTTCATGAATCAATGCTTCTTTTGGTTGATATGCGGTTATAGGGGACCATCTAAGGGGGTGTTTGGATGTGTGTTATCAAATCGATCGGCGCAACTTGAAAAATGAGAATCAGATTACAACTACCTTCCATACTATGGGTGTATCCATAGGGAACTACATTATAAACTGATTAACACATAACTTCGCATTTAGCGTCATCTCAAATTTGAGCTTGGAACTCCTCAAATAAGCTGCAGCTGATGGCACTTTCTTGTAACCTACATAACAGCCGTAAGAAGCAATGCAAACCTACCTGCATTGTGACTTTTATAAATATCTCGAAACTTGACATCTTCCATATAATCCTCGCTCTGATATAGGAACTTGGAATACCAGGCAGCAGCTAATACATTAGAACTCGACGCCAAATATAGTAATATTTTGTAATTGCATAATTCTGCAACTAAATCTTTATTGCAGAATGTGTAAACGACCATAATCTTGACTTGATAATTGAACGGAAATACACAGCAAATAATCTTCTTTAACTAACTTGCCAGTTGCTCAATCTTGTAATAAAGTCAAATTTTCCCAAGTAATATCACTACACTTTGCAGCAACACATAATACACAAATGATTTCCCAAACAATAGAAACAAGTCCATTTCCTGCAAGAAATATAATATGCACATGGTACTACATGATCTATACCATAATATATAAAGGGCAAATAAGTTATTGTTGATGAATGTTCAACTTTGGTGAGGAAAGTATGTAAACATGCCTTTGATAAAGAAACAAAATAGCAAGTTACAATATATGCCAACCTTATATCGACCGACCAAGGGACAACAAATTTTGCGACACACTTGCATCAGAACCAAGAACCCCCCAACCTAGGTTTCTGCAGTCTCTAAACAATGTCAAAGGCACATAATCACTAACATAAACATGAAAATACAAATTCTGGTCACACAAACAAATCTCCATCCCCCATCTGCCATTTAATGGGTAAAACAAAATTATAAGGTCCTGTTCAAATAGGATTTTTCCCAGAATACTTTTCATTAAAATAAGAAAATTCTATTTTACACTTGGTAGAGACTTTGGCTTCTTGAAGAAAAGACCAAGGTTCAAACCTTACCTTGGCAATGGTGTTTATTGGTGTATATGAAAGTACGATAAGAATAGTGTAGGATTTGCTGTTCAAAAATAAAAACTTTGGAAAACTTATTTTTATACTTTCTTATTTCAGAAATGGACCCCTTATGTTCCCTAAAATTGAAAATGAAACAACTAAATATGTTTTCAAAATGTTTCAATGGTTTTTTAGAGATAGATAACCCCATTCATTTTCTTGAAAAACGAAAAAGAAAAATTAGAAAACTTTTCTACAACTAAACGCTTCTGCAGAATTATATACCCATACTCCCCTTGTTACTCCACCCCAGCCCAAATTGCCAAATTCCCATCCCACGACCTGACAACAGAAATAATCGCAGAGGAAAATGATCAATAAAGTAATAGAATGTCTTAGGAGGGAAAGCAGTGACACAGACATATCACACATATTTGGATCTACTACACAGTGAACAACTAGACTGACTGCTTTGAACAATAAACACCCTAACAAGTAACAACCTACACAAGGAAACCAATATGACCGGACATCTAATTGAAGAAACTGCAAAAATAACTTTACCCAGAGCAATTTGGATAAAGTGCAACCAAACCTCTTGCACAAAACGGACTATTATACACAAATATTATACACAAAACTACTACTCGTGTTTTAAAATATAAAAAACAAATACAAGCACTAAATCATCTTCCTTTTCGTTTCATCTCAATCATATATGATAACAAAATGTTCGCATGTATTTGGATTGTATTTGGATTTAGGATTAGGAGTGTAACCCCATCATCTACGATGGGTTTAGATCTATGGGTTTCGAACACCTTTCTTATTCCAACCTTTCGAACACATTCCCTTAATCAAAAACCCACTTAACAAACATACCCGAAATTACATGCCTCAGTCGTTTCATTATTTCATCACTTGTTCAGCGAAATAAGCTTGAGATCATGTGCAAACAGATGATGTTAAAAACAAGGATTACATGTATCAAAAAAAAGTTAAACCAGCAACTAAAGAGCTTGTGCATATAACATAAACATGCTGCATGAAGCCAAAAGATCGAAAGGGGTATAAGTTACAAAATTATTAATAACATATCTTGTTCAAGGTAATATCCTAACACAAACTTTATAACCCGAAACTGGATTTAGCAAACAATGTTTTGAACCAATTACTCATCCACTCAAGATCTTGCCAATAATAGCAAGCTTAGTCCTTGGTTCTTCCTTACATCAAGAAACACTAAATGAAAAACAAATGAATGTCAATTATCACTCCATCACAGCAACACCCCCTGCAGCTTTAATCTTCTCTATTATCTCATTGGCCTCATCTTTAGTGACACCTTGTTTGATTACTACAGGGACTTTTTCCACCATATCTTTGGCCTCCTTCAATCCAAGACTTGTAAAAGCACGAACTTCCTTGATTACCTTGATTTTAGCAGCTGCCTCAAATTTCTCCAATTTGATATCAAAAGCTGTTTTCTCGACCTTCTCTTCAACCTTGGCCGACCCAGCTCCTGACCCGCCTTGGGCACCCAAGTCCACCCCGTCAGCAGAAATTGACTGCATCTTAGGGTGCCTTAGTCTCGCTCTAAGAGTGGGACCTATTTGCATGCGCTCTTCAGGGGGAAGGGCTGCAATTTTTTCAGCAAGTTGGATGATTTTATCAGAAGGTGGAGGTCTTGGGCCATAAGGATCATAGGTTGCGGGCAGTTTATACTTTATAGGTTTGGCTTTGGGATCTGCAGGAACAAAATCAGGTTGAAAGAAACGAGATTGCAAAGGCCCAGTTATCTCACGCTGAGTGGGGTGCTTGCGAATAGACCTGAGAAGTGTCAAGGTTTTCATCGTTTGGTTGGTTTTAATATGAAAGAAAACTCATGCAATGAGGTGAGTTTGAAGAAAAATGGTTATATAAACGAATTGATTATACAATGTCTTTGCAACATGCAATGATCAAGCAAACAGTGTTTCCAATCCTACGATACAGTTGAACTGCATGACACTTGTTTTGAGCTTCTTAACACCTGAAAACAAGCAGGTTTAGCTATGATGAGCATTTAAACAATAATGTCATACTTCAAAGTAATCATAGATGGCATGACACGATTTAGAAGAACAGATATAGAATTGGCATAATGCAGCAACTGATACATCATCTTAAGAAATAGTATTTCTGCATCTTCAGTTTAAAGTTACAATTCCACATTAAAGGTCGACAAGATTACATATGGGATACTACTATTACCAATACACTACTCCATCAGATAATAAATGACCAATAAGCAAAGCTCCCATTTGTAAGATAAATCTGTTGCTATTCAAATTAAGAATTGACAAGAAGTTGCTATAAACCAAGCAAGAGCATCTTTAGTATATGCAGTAGTTGTACTTATATCTATTATCTCTATAAAGTCTTATGTTCACATATGTTGCACACAACCATTCATTAATCTTTTCGTCACATATAATGCACACAACCATTATAATGTTTCTTGTCTTATTTAGTCAACTAACAAAAAAACCGGTCTGGACATAGAAACAAATGAGACATCACATCAAATACATGAAATGCGTCTCAAAAAGCATCACGTCCCAAAATAATCGGCTTATTGCAGGAAAATGACCAAAATTATTATTGCATGTAACAAGCTATCAAACTCACCTTTTAATGTAACGAGCTTTAGAATTCATACTTTTTAAAATAGGTGACTTCCTACAGACAGTGAACTGATGATGCGGCATATGCAAACAAATAATCAAAATACCATTGCCATGTCACCGTTTTACATGGTTTGTTAAATCAAATGAACAGGTTGAAAGTCCATCGTATACAATAGCATTTATGATAAAATTCATACTTATATATCGATACATACAGAACATACATATACTAATAATAATCACAAACTTGATTAAAATTGCATACTACACCATATTCAGTAAACTAACAAAAATTCACACAAAACCAATCAACTGAAAAAAAAATACAAGACATTTCATCAAACACCTGGTGTGCAGCTCAAATAATCCCATTAATCACAAACAACCATTTCCATATTACAAAATAATATCCTTACACCACACACACACACACACACACACACATATACATAAAAGAACAAAGATAAGAAAAAAAAAACACAAACTTGATTATAAACAATCAAATTGACACACATAAAAAAGAAGGTCTTCAAAAACCCTCAAAAAAAATAATAAAAGAAGAAGAAATAAGAAATGCAACTGGGGGTTAAATAATTTAACGAACCTTGATTTGGGTCAGTGCAAAATCGACTCAAGAATAGCCGCCAATGAAAATTGTAAATGAGCGATTGAAGGGACGAACGAATTTGGGGTGTGATTTGTGAGTGAACTTTTGGTCCTTGTGGTTTTGTTTAATGACAGTTTAGTACCTTTATGTTTTTAAGAGTGAAAAATGTTAAATGGGATGATATTTTAAATTTTAAAAGCCCAGTAAATTTGGGTCATAAGGTTTTGAAAGTGGCTTGTTTATGGAACTTTATAAATTATAATAACTTAGATTAGATAATATGTTTTGTTGTAACTTTGTTAGCCAAAAGGTGATGCTGGTATTAAAAGTTTGATTTTTAAGGATGAAAATACATTTAGGACTAAATTTCGAATCTTATGAGCAGAAAAAGAACCCCTCGTGTCCACGGAAGTTCACCCGCGACGATTATGGGCTACCCCGAAAGCAAGTGGTCGTCTAGGATTAATCGGATCGTAAAACGGATAGAATACTTAGGTTTACATAAAAAAAAAACTTTGTGAAGCTAATTATTTTTATTAATTTAATAACAGAATGATGAAAACTGAGTTTGTTTATTCAGATTAAAAAAAATAAAATGTTTTACTAATTTTGGGAAGCCGATAACTAAATACTACATATTTACGTGAGGTTAATATTGAGATTTTACCATCGGGACATAGACTACCAAATTGCTTGATTAAACAAGTGTTATTAGTTTATGATTTAGTAGGGAGGTAACTTATTTAGTGAGATGGCCGGGGGTGTTTGGGACAAGGTTGTTTGTGAATTGTTTGCGAGTGTTATGATCAGATTTTATTGTGGATTATTTACATTTTTGCACGATTAGGATCGTAAGATCAAATTAACCTTAAGAAAATCATACTCAAATGTTCTAACCTCTTTGTATGTGTACGTAATTGTTATATAAAACCTAAACACATAGTTCGTATACATGTTGACAAGTTATGAGTTTTACGGGTTCGTGAGTCGTCAGATTTGCCCGTATATATACTGCATACATATACATATGACATACCCGCCGCCGGCCCATCAACAGGCTCAAACCCACATCCCTTTATGTTATTACCACCTAGATCGAATTCTTACTTAATAACATATCAAAGATCTCTGATCATGCATTGCATTTAATATATACAACTAAAATTTTCACTTTGCCTATACCAATTTACTACAAACAAAGTTAATGCGTGTCTTAAAAAATAAGGATCGAGATCCTTTATAGTTTGAATCTCTTTCAAACTCATTCAAGTAAAGAACTTAAGAGATGGGCAAAATAGTGAGCTCTTACTTTTAATTGTTGGTAGATCACTATCATATTTGAAATCTTTAGATTGGTTTAACTTGACCAACTTTAACTTTAGAAGATACGAATCCTAAAAATAAGGGTTAAAAAGGGATAAAGGATGACACCTTGTTTCCGGAACCACATTGGATCCCCATCCCGTAAAGGTTTTGATGCCAGTAAAATACTTTGGGCATTCCTAATAATCGAACTTGCGTCTCTCAACTTCACATGTAGGACCAAAATACATTGATAACAAGTATCACTCCATCTATTGATGGATTGCTATTGATGGATTGCTAATAAGGGTTCTATCCTTAATGATAACATTTTTATAATATAATTACTTTGTGGAGTTATTGTAAAATACTTTGCTAGAAAATAGTTATGACTTTAAAGTTATTCCTATTTTACATGGCGATAATTAAAAAACAGTTTAATATATGTTAATTGAAGCTGGTCCTTAAGAATTGATAACGATTAAAAAATCAAAATTTTCGTATTGTTATAAATTTTTACGTACAAGAAAATCTTTGTTAGAATCGGTCGAAATTATGAATTATCTCTGGTGTCTTGTGTATTTAATTTATGATCATTGAATTGATTCGAAAGTTTTTTTTTTTTTTTGAATGTCAATTGATTCGAAAGTTAAACAATCGATTTTAGTATTTATGAAATTCCGAGAGCCGTCAAAACATGTGTAGGTAGGTAGCTGACGTAGGAGTCACATGCAAATGAAAACGCGCATTTCCAGACAATTTTGGCTTTGCTTTCGTCTCTTCTTCACTTTTACTTTTCTTCTTCTTTTCCACTTAACATTTTAAATCTCTAAAATCTATCATCTTTTATTTTTACTTAATAAATCTACTATTCTTTCTCATTTTATTCCTTTAAATTTAAAGGATTCATTTTATCCAAAGTAGACAAGTTTTTTTCTAGACTGATGCACGGAATCAAACCGAGATATATATCCCGACCACCCCAAAGAAGAGGTATCTCGTTGCAATTTCCAAATCTTTTTCTGGTTACTTCAAGATTGTGCCTAGTGCTTTTGTAAAGTCTGAATATTTTCCTGACCACCCTAAAACTGTACCTATTAGGATTTGAAATTCAGCTAGCATTCTTGTGAAGACGACAAAATGTTACGGCTAGGCCGCTTTGGAGGTGGTTTTTATTCTTGTAAATTTGCGTGTCATAAATCTTATCATTTACAAATATATACATATATATATATATATATATATATAGGGATGGGTTAGATTGAGACCACCTAAATAAAAAAGACCAAAAGACCAATTCCTAGCCACACATTTCCCCCATTCTCTCCTCTTTTTGGTATTTTTTTTATTTTTATTTTTTTATTTTTTTATTATTTTTTTATTTTTTGATTTTTTTTTAATAAAAACCCATTCCAAAAAAAAATTTTAAAATTTTTTTTTTTTTTTTTTCCCTATGGAGACGGTACGGGCGTAGCCCTTAATCGAACGGCTACGCCGTTCCGGGGGGCTTCGCCCTTACCGGTCGTAG
>JAOEHQ010024706.1:0-14028 GCA_025447715.1 Asclepias incarnata
AATTACATTTACATCAATAATCACACCACCGCCGCCGGCACCGCCATCACCACCCATTTCTGCCGCCACCCGTTACCCCCACTACCACACCGCCGTCGCTACGATCATTGCCGCCGCATCGCGCGGGTACCAGTCTAGTTACATTCAATGCTAATTTAAATATTAAAATCTCACGTGTATAGAATTAATCTAAAATCTTTAATATATTATAAAGTATTTATACATTTTTCTTAATCACTTAAAATTAAAAAATTAAAAATTACTAACATACCCTTATAACATATTAACTTAAACTTTTTCTAAACATTTAGTCAAAACTTTTTCATTTCTATAAGATAATGTGATTACCGAATAAATTTATAACTACTTATATGTTATAATTCTTAATTGTAAAATCATAATTATTAAAAAATAATATAAGAAATCTATAATCTTAATCACTTATAATGCATATGGGACCCCCCCATTTCCCTTTTTAACAATAAAAAGTTAATATTTTTAAAATATCCTCTTAAATTATTTAAAATATTAATAGAAAAAGAGGAATGCAACCAATGGGGGGAAAATGTAGAAATATTACTCAAATTTTGTTACAAACGAAGATACATTCAATGCTAATTTAAATATTAAAATTTCATGTGAATATAATGATTGTAATATATTATAAAGTATTTCTATGACCCCCCACACCCACACACTTTCAACAATAAGAAGTTGATATCTCCAAAATATCATCCTAAGCTATTAACACAGCTACACTCAAATACTTACACGACTACACTATTAACACGGCTACACCTAAATACTTACACGGCTACACTACCTTTTTACATCAATTGCTTACACTAGTTGCCACTGCCACCATCACCACCGGTCGCCACTGCCGTCACCATACCGTCGCCGTCGTATTGTGCGGGTACCCCTATAATACATTATAAAGCATTTATATTGTTTTGTTACTCACTTAATCATAACGTACCCCTATAAACTCCCCCCCACCCAAGCGCACACACACACAAACCCCCACACACACTCTTACGACAATAAAAGGTTGATATCCCTAGAATATCCTCCTAAATTATCAATAATTGTAACCAACATCCACTCAAATAGTTACACAGCTACACTGCCCCTTTACATCAATTACCTACACTACTTGTCGTCGTCGCCGCCGCCACCAGTCACCAAAATACCACTATTCGCCGTCACCACTACACCGTCGCTACCGCATTACGCCGGTACCCCTCTAGTATATTATAAAGCATTTATATTTTTTTTAATCACTTACAAGTTCAAGATTGGAAATAATTCATAACGTACCCCTATAAATTAAGCATTAATTTATAATTAGTTTAACTTAGCTATCAAAACATATATTTATAAAAAATAATCTTAAAAAAGGTAAATAAAGGTTTTTGGCTAATTATAATACACTGAAGAAAAAAAAAAAAAACTATATAGGTTATTTAAAACTTAAGTTTTTATAAAATTAACTCTTACATTTTTTTTAATTAATTTAAAATATATTTTTTTAAAAGAGTACATCTAATAAATCACGTTATGTTTTCTATTATTAAACCATGACAACCACTATTAAAAATTGTTGGATGCAACCACCGAAATAAAACTAATCATACAGCCCTTCGTGAAAACTCTCATTTCTTGTCAAATATAGTAAGATGGATACAGAAATAAGTTATCTCCCAATCACTCCCCAAACTGAGTCACCTTTCGATCATGGTTGCAAATAAGCTAGAATATCATCCCATATTTCTTAACACCCCATCTATATTTGCTAAACATTTCATCTTGGGTCCAAACCTGTTTTGACTTTTGCATATGGACAATCAAAAAACTAGTGCCGAAGAGTGTTTTATCTTCCATTCCACCTCCGCCAAATCTCCCAAATCAATACGTAGTGAAGAACTTGGAAAGCCATACTCGCATTGTTCCAATAAGATCCAAACAATTGATAACACATGATATAATTAACACAAATTGGAATAAGACAAAAGTTTCTCATGTTTTTTTTAACGGCTAATTTGGATAACTGACGGATCACTGGAGTATCATCGTGCCACCAACGGTACCACCCGATCATATTCCAAGTGAGGAAAAACTACATAGCCTAACATAGAAAACCTCATTTTTTGTTCAACACGTCCATTGAATATGATCCAGACCTCGGATTATTTTTTTCGTCCAATTAAGTCATTAAAATAAAAAAATTTATGTTCTTTTTGTCATTGAAAACTTTTTAATCAATCATTTGTATATAACATTTATCTTTCTATGTAATGCTAACATTTTTGTTTATAGCTTGAGCATCTGAATTATCAGTTTTGACCCCTTCAATTTTGTATAGAAAATCATCTTATAATAACTCAAAAGAGACAGTCATCTATTACTATTAACGACATAATTTAAATACGTAGGTATTCTAAACAATAAACTCTTTCAAAGTTAATAAGAGATAGAAACCAGTTTAAAAATGACCCGCCGGACGCAAATATCAAGTTAAACCTATGTTTTACACCATTATATTATTAGTCTAAAACAATATTAATACAATATCGATTTTAAATTTTTTGTAATGCATTTTATAAAGTTGTATGTATTTACAATACACCCGTTTGACCCGTTTCTTTTTTAGCTTTGTAATAGAGAGAAAAAAAAGAAGAAAAAAAAACTTCTTCTCAAAAAAGTGAATGGATCGAAATACCACCTCTAACCATATGCAATGAACCATTAGTAGCGCCTGAAAAATCATGAACGTTTAAGTCTAACCCGACTTGCAAGAAGTTGTCTTCCTGTTAACATTCACTTATTTATTAAAAAAAAAAAAAAACTTCTCTGAGGATCTTTAGAAATTACCAGGCAAAAAGATTCATTCGATCATTAAACACCCAGAATCGTACCACCCATGACAGAATAACTAGCACAAACATCTCAAAAATAGATCACTTCCTTTTCTACAACCTTTTGTTACTTTTCTGCTTGAGTAAACCAACCCTTTTACCTAAAGTCAGAACAAACATCGTATGGTCTTGATTGTTATGAACAATACAAAAAAAACCCATTAAAAAAAAAGAGAAAAATGAAGAAAAATACCATTAACTCCATTGCACATTTCTTTCTCGTTAGCAATATTACAGATGTAACAACTTCAATTATGGTCCTCCTGAGTCTTGCTGACACGACATAGAATGTAAAAATACCCCCTGGAAAAAAAAACTAAAAACAAAAGAAAAGAGAGTACTTGCACAAACTTGAAAAAGAAATATCAAAACATTCAAATAATAAAATATAACTTCACATCTTTGAAGTGGTTTGAGCTTTGGAATAAATGAACACAACAAATGAAGTTATGGCAGTAGAAATGAAGTTATACAATTACTATATGAAAATAGGCGGTATTGTTTCCAGCATGTGATTCTTTTGACTTAGGTTCCTTCTAGCGTTCTGATTATTTGGTAATTTCAGTGTTAAAACATGTCAACCAAAAAAGTACGTAGTAGTTACTAACATGTCAATGATCTTTCTTTCCTGCCAATGCTCATTTTGGTCAAACGGCTATATATCATGTTCTCTAATGCATACAGAAATACTCAAAAGTAGCACCAAAATCCAGTGGATCTGGACTAGAAGGCTGGCTTGAGGACAGGTTCACAGTCCTCGTTGCTCTGCCTCTCTGAGGATGGATTATTAGCAGTCCCCTTTGCTATTTGATCCCAGTATTAGTGAACTCTTACACACACAAAGGTTTGAACAATACTAACGGCCAAGAACTCTATGATTTTTCGGAAAATGCATGCATGCTAATATGTAGTAGCCCTCTACAATACCAACATGCTTGAATTTTCAGATAACCATCAAACTTTTACTGTCGTAAATCTAGTTGAATCTTACATGTCATACAAGTTAATAGGTGTGGGGATCAAAAATGGAAGAATACTACCAATAATCCCACATCGCAGAAAGCAATGAGAATTGAAAATCCAGCAACAAATCAGCCTCTTAGTCCAATGGATTGGAGTGCTACCTATGTTGGAGCATGCTAAAAATGAAAGAAAAGAAACTGTATCGCATTTGGATTTAGTACATTAACAATCATGTATTTAAGTTAACAAAAATCACTAAATGCTTAACTCCATTATCCTTCCTAATGTCCGCCTATGACTGTCTAAAGACCACTTAATATCCCATTAGTTACATAGGACACCTAATCCGGAATTAGATGGAAACGGTCATTGAAAGCCCTATCTAGGACTACAGCCTACCAAGTGGATGGTAATGTACTAATGTGATAGCACACTTTTGAAGGAAAGCTAATGTGATACTTTGTACTAAATATTTTCGTTGAAAATCAGATCTGTAAGAATATCCAAAAAAATTTGATGCGAGCGAAATACATCACACAAGTAAAATCACAAAGCTAAAGATAGCAAATTTCGGCAGAAAAGAGAGCCATATGCAACACATCACAAATTCACTCACAACGCTAAAAATTAATGATTGGAAAATTTAAGGACAGAAACAATTGAAGTTCTGCTAACATAAAACATATATATTTTTATTATTATTTTGCTTTTGAAATACCAAGTGAGTTCTGGAATTTGCTTGAATGAGCACCTAACTAAAAAAAAATAAAAAAATAAAAAATTTGCAACAATGAGGGTTTTTGAATGAGCACCTAACTACCAACATACAATGAGTGTTTTTTGTTTTTAAGGGTTCAATCGGGCCAATGACTTTTAGGGGAACAATTGTACATGTTCTGGGAATGCAACAATTTAAGGATGTATGATAGATTTAATGATGGTGAGCGCCTCACCATTGTTAGATGTAGCATACATTCCTAAATTATAACATTTCCAGAACATGCACCCATCCATCCCCTATAAATCCATCAGGCAGATTAATCCTAATAAACAAAATCAATATGCCTTGTCTATTGGTATTTAGGTTTCCAACTGCAAGATCACTTCCATGAAATAGTATATATGATATGTTGTGCATAAGCAAGAAAAGTTAATATTACAAAGTGCAAAGATTACTTCGATGAAGTAGCAATTGCAAAAAAAGTTAAATCACAAAACTAAACGTAGCAATTTTTGGAGCTATATTATCAAAAAACCTACAACTTTAGGATTTAGGTCTAGGAAGTTTTAAATGTTAGCTCGTCTAGCAAGTTTTACGACATGTTATGCATGTCACTCACTCACTCCCTTCTAAACTTAATATATCAGCACTTTGATATCCTCACTTACATCCAAAAAAGAAAAATAAAGATCTATTTTTTGTGATTTATCCAGTTGCCGCCTTTTGTTTGACTTAAGGTCAAAAAGTTCGTTTTTTTTCCTTTTGACAACATCAAATCCAACATAAATCGTAGTACATCTAACAAGAGAATCGAAGTGAAATCAAAGTACACCTCTTTTTGAAACAAAGGGACTCTATAATGAAGTTTATTCTATGGTTTAAAAGAGAAATGATGCATCACATTTCAGAATATTTGCATACTAATAGATGTAAACTAAAAAGATGAGAAAGTGAATTAAAAGGCAGCCTACATATGACTTCTTGTGCTCGTGTGCATAAGAGAATTTTGAAAAACGAAGGAAAATAAACCTCTATAAAACAATTAGAATAAAAGGTAAGGATCATATAAGAGAGCAAACCTTGTCTCTTTCTAGCCAAAACTGCAGCCGTCTCATCCACAAACGTTCTTTCCATACGACAAGGCACACAAATTGCAGTCTGAGAAAAGAAATAAGAGACAAAACACCACATACACAAACCTTACTAAACAAAAAGGATAGGTAGCTTTACACGCTTGAACAAATGAATACAACAAAAAGGCTAACTTCACAACTTCAAAAATGCCAAAGACATGTATTATAAATAAAAAAACAAAAAAACTTATACATCCAGAGTAACTGTATCTATGTCATGATTCCATGCTTAATAATCAAAAATAAAGATATAGTCTGTAATAACCATGTTTTTCCCATGCTTAATATCCCAGATTATCTCCATCCTACCACAACAATATATGTGTATAATACACACACACACACACACACACATATATAGAAAGGATAGATTTTAAAGGATATATGGTAAGTTATTACATGAAACAAGAAAATATTTTAAGGCGGTAGATTCTAAAATATTAGTACCAAAAGTTTGCAGTATTGACAGTTATATTTAACAAGAGCAATACCAGATAAGGCACTCCATAAAATTTATCAGATCACAATTATTTATAGCGACTACCAAATAAAGCATACAATCCATTACTCTGACACATATATCAAATTGTACTTTTAAATAACAAATGAGCCACCAAACTTCTAATTTTATTCTTCCATTCATATGATACAGCTTTTATTGAGCTGTTAATCAAGCTTTATTCCTCACTGTTTGCCCAAGCTTGACAATGTTCATTTTGGAACATCTCTAAGTTCACACGATTTCCTGCTAGTTATAGAGATTTCGTTGTTTCGACTTTAAAGATCATACATAAATAATATCAACCAATTTCTAAGAACTGATATCTATATACAGCCTAATTTCACATAAAGGTAATTAAATATAGATCTCTATGGCTTATAGTCTTTTACCATTTTCATTTTCTGAAATAGCTAGTTATTCTTATTAATTGCTTAAGGCACCCATATCCGGTTATGTTTATATTAACACCTAAGGCAAGAAGCTTCATCAATGTTCTATAGAAAAATGAGCAAAGCTCAGCAGTTCACTCAAACAAAGCGTATGCCATTCAAATTGAATAATGTTTTCAACTTTGTGATGTATAACAATAGTATTTTACTTATGTAGATAGCCCATGACACTGCATGTAATAATGTGATGCTCGTAACTTAATTAGAAAATTCTACCTATAACCAAATGGCAAACAAACATCACATAAAGAACCAGCGTCTAACATAAAGTGAAGTAAAGAAGCAACAAGTAAAAAAAAAAACCTTGTCGACCAATCCCACTTCCCTTGATCATCCAAGTATGATTGGATGACTAACAAGCTGATCAGATAGAAACTAAAGGGGATCTGCTTGGGATGCCAAGATGGCGTATCCTAATTTAGAATATTGGACCTCGTAAATGGAACTGTGTTTAATAGGAGCTCAAATAATTTCTCTAAAAGCTTATTACAAACATAAAAATTTGCTTACCATATCGGTTAGGGAAAACACAAACATTCTCAGGAAAAGGGAGGAAAATGAAGTATGGCTCAATTATATACATTAAAAATATTCAATCAAGCCCAAGCTCAGGCCGTCACTATTGCTGCCCATGGCTATGTTCATGCTCAAGCTCAACCGCAAACACAGGTGCAGTCTTGGGCTTTTGCCAATAATGAAAATGTCATATATCAACCTATTCAATCATACACTTACAATGTAACCATTGTAAGTCGGACAACATTGATTGTTGAGCAACATAGTGTGGTTCGCCATTATGTGAACTTAGATGTTCAACAGTGCGGGGATTTTCCAGACCATTCAAGCAATCTTGGGTAATGTCTACAAATATCTAACTATTTTAAGTGAATGTTACCACTTCCTTTTCTTTTATGTGTGTATGATTTTTTGCATTTCCACACTAACCATTTTACTTTTATAGGCAAAACACGGGTCAAAGTTCAAGTTCACAAGGGTCACTTCACCAAGTATGGTTCTACATTCCTAATATTGCATACATTTACGAGAATCATAAAGTTTTATTAATTTTATTTAGTAGAGCTTTACTTGTGTTACACGTTAATCCACCGACATCACCACCTACTACTACTATTGTTGAACGTGTTAGTCCAGAACCATTTGATCTAAATGCTGATTTTGAGGATTTCAGCAAGTAGTAGAGATCATTCACGTCGATGGTTTTAATAAGTAACTTCAGCTCTTCAAAATAGTAGTTTTCATTTGAATAAGCTCTTTTTGAACCCGTCAACCATATAGATGGCTTCTTTATCTGAATAACGAATTTAATTAACCGGTTTCCGTTTATATGCTATTCTCTATAGTAGATCCTTCTATGTTAAGTATGAGGTTTAATGAAGTAATCATGATCAAATATATCTCAAAGGACAGTCACTATCTCGAGTGAAAACTTGGAAATAAAATAGTTGATGTTGAGTTTTGAGTGATGGGTAACCATAATGGATGGGCTTAATTCAGTCCTAAGCATGAAAAGCCCATGGCCATGGGCCCACACACTTGACCTAACAACAATAAAAACCATACCAATCCCTCGAGGTACGAGATTACTTGACCTAACTATCATAACGGATCATCTTCTTGCTCTCTCTTTCCGCCTCTACTCTCCTTGTACAAAGGCCGCTATAATACCTATACTAAATATATATAATTGTACTTTATACCTAAAGAGAGTAACTTGTCTAAGATTTTTTTTACAGGGGAAAGAATTAATTGTATTAATATGGGATAGGTTATGTAGCGACATAGTTATCGATTTGTAAATGGACTTGTTGGAATGGAACTTGGGCCTTCATTTTCAGCCAACTTTCCGACCCGTATAACATAGCTTATAACATAGCTGAGGTGATTGCCACTTGATAGAATTTATTTAAAAATCCATTAACAACACATTATGGCTCAACTATAAAATTATTCTCAATTCGATGAACTTTGGCTAGTCAAAATTAGGAGGACAAAAAATGTTAACAAGTCAATCGGATGGATTGAGGTCCTCTCATGTTTAAATGAACATGAGAAGTCTTGTTAGCTAATTAGAAAGCCGATTCATATCCGTTTTATTGGCATATATGGAAATATATTAATGATAACCATTCAAATAGCATATATAAATATCTATACATTATATATATGCTGCAAATAAAGAATCAATATATAGCTTGAAATTAAGATCTTGTAATATTCTGAATTCTTTGTGTGATACAAGTTCGTATATAGGTTCATGTGTGTGCCCCCTCAAGATCTTTTTTACTTGCGTCGACCGTCATGTTAGATCTCCTTTGAACCGTTGGTAAAAGTCTAAAACTCACTAAGCCGAGATTAAGGCAATGCACCCTACTTGTGCATGCTACAATCACTTTCCAATACATAGAACCTTACAATAGAATGACGAAATATAGGGTATATTCGAAGAAATTAATTTGATTGTCGCTGGGTCTCGTACTCGTAACTTGAGCTAGAAATTGGGGCTTTTTTCAACCTTATTCTACATAGCTTTTAACTACAAGAATTTTAGGATCAATCTGAAGTCGGGGCTTTCTAAAAGCTACAACCAACAAGGTTTTACTTTTATACACACCCCATAGTACACAAGGATTTCAACATAAGATATGTTCGATATCAAACCTTGGCACACCCGTAGATGTGACAAACTAGTAGTTTGTCCCCAAGGGAAATTGAATTATGATTCGTGCAATTCATGCACAATAGTAAAAGAAGTTGTATTATGGGGAACAATACGGCAGTTGCTCATGAGTTTTTGTTTGTGTAACGATGCACCAAGTGAAAAATAAAAGGCACAGTATACACACTGAGATTCATGAAATTGTCATGCTCAATGCATAACAGTTTATTTCGTTTAACACGTCTTAGGATTTCTATGATAGTTATTTTTTTAATATTATTGGTAATTCTTTTAAACTTGAGTGATAAAACAAAAAGAAATTTCTAACTCTGCCTTATGATTTTTAGTAAGCATCTAAGAAGTAATTGGTTCAATGCTTTTTGTTTCGCCTTTGACTTTCTTTTAATGAAAAATTTCAGTTAAAAAAGCATTCACAGTGGTAATGAAAGGTGATTTCCAATGCCACATCAACAATCTATAGTATGTTAAAAGCATACTTGGGATATGAATCTTTAAGTGAAAAGCTATTTAGCCAAGAGGCAAGAAGTAGATTTGGTACCTAGGAGCGAGAGGAAAGAATTGAAAGTAGAAACATGTACGCACTGGAAAGATACATCGAAGAAGTATATAGATCCCCATATTTAGAATTATTAAATGGATGACTATGAGATTGTAAATGCAACACCATGATTAACGTGTTGACTTGAACTCAAGAATAATCACAATTTCTATCTATACCCACCAAAGTGGAATAAGTAGTTCTTCATGCATATGGCATATATGGCATCTTGAGCAATGCCGATCTTGATTAGAATAAAAATTCAACTTGCAAAATTTCAAATGGTGCACTTAATTGAAATCAACTACCCACACTATTTAAACATAAGAATGCTTATGTACGATTTGGTTTTAATCCTTAATATATAAAGATGAGGCGGTATACGATAGGTGTTAGGTAGGAGAGGATCTCGATGTTGCGTCGGGTCACAATTCCCATTAAGTAAATGTCTTGTACGGTTTTACACCACATGTCTAGACGGAGCTGTAACCGAGCAGGCTTGAAGACGAAGAAAAGACAAGAGAGTAAAGACAAAGAGAAGACTAGGAGAGTAGAGACGAAATATAAGGAATGGAGAGAATCCCTTATGGTATTTTAATAAAGTAATTGCTAGGTGAAATGATCCCGTCCCTCGTGGGATCGGATATGGTTGTTACTGTTGTTAGGTTAATGGCTTGCCATGCTTAGGTCTAAACTAATCCCATTTACATCCACCATGGTACACCCATTTCTCACAAAACTCAACAACTACTACTTTGTTTCCAAGTTTCGCTTGAGACAGTGACTATCCTTTATATTTGATCATGATTTCTACATTGAATCTTATACCTCATATAAAAGGGTTTACTATAAAGAAAGACATAGGAAAATTGGTAAATTAAAGTCGTTATCCAATGAAGAAACCATCTATTTGGTTCACAGTTCAAATAGTACTTATTAAAAAAAAACTACTATGTTGAATAGCTAAAGTTACTTATTCAAACCATCAACACCAAGGATCTCTATTGCCTATTGAAATCATCAATATCAACATTTAGATCAAATGGTTCTTGACTAACAGGTTCAGTAGTAGTAGTAGTAGTAGGTGGTGGATGATGATTAACCTGTAACACAAGTAAAGCTTCCACTAAATAATAGTAATAAACTTCATGATTCTTTTAAGTGCATGCAATATTACCCATATAGCACCATACCTGGTTAAGCAACCCTCGTGAACTTTGACCAGTGTTATCCCTATAAAAGTAAAATGTTTAGTGTGCAAACACAAGAAATGATACAAATATAATGAAGAAAGTAGCAACATTCACTAAAACAGTTAAATATGTGAAGACATTACCCAAGATTACGGGAATGGTCTCGAAAAGCCCTGCCCGGTTGAACATCTAAGTTCACATGATGGCGAACCACACTATGTTGCTCAACAATCAATGTTGTCCGACTTACAATGGCTACATTGTAAGTGTAGGATTGAATAGGTTGATATATTACATTTTCATTATTGGCAAAAGCCCAAGACTGCACCTGTGTTTGCGGTTGAGCTTGAGAATGAACATAGCTATGGGCAGCATTAGTGACGGCTTGATCCTGGGCTTGAGCCTGAGCCTCAGCCTGCATAAGATATACAATTGCATATAAGATACACGGAATTCGTTAATATACAAGCATGAAAAACAAACGTAAGAGTTTGAACTTTGATCGATGATCATCACCTGAGAATCCTCTTCCATAGCCTCACTGCCTCGGCCATGCTCCCATATATGAGTATCCCAAAAGTCGCACCACAAATCCGATAGAAATCCATCGGGCAAGTTTAACCCTGAACAAACAAAAAAGCAAAAAACTTGTAACAATCTGTGGGGGACCGGGTCGGTTATCCATTTACGTGGAACAAATAATATAAGGGGAAAATTTACCATACATACTAAATATTATTTTCTATATTAATTAATTAATGATAATCATTCGCTATCATTTATCATAAATTGAAATTACAATTTTGAAATCGATACGTACAAGAAGGGGGATCTCTGATGTCGGCCTCTCTACAAAATGCCTCCGCCGTTTCATTCATTCCATTTCTTAACATGTACTCAAGCATAAAAAAATGCAGCCTGAAAAAATAAAAATATATAAGTTAAATTAAATTAAATTATAAATTATAAATAAACAATCAAAAGGAAGCCCAACCCAACACGTTTTTAATATTTTATTTTTTAAAACATTTATATTTAAAATGTGCACTGTTACCAACTAAATTTATAAAAATATTTCAAGGAACATTTTGATATCATCTGTATGCTTTTCAAAAATAGTTGTAACTGTAACTTGGAATTAGGGCTAAATACAAAGGGTTTTTTTTCAATCTTCTTATATGATTTTATTTTACAAACTTTAAAAATGATTTTATGGGTCCAGTATTATATCCAAATAAAACTATATTATTAATAGAAGCTTATTTTTAACGGTCATAAAAGCCCTATAAAAAGTTCTTACCAAACACACCCAATGTTCTAAAAGCCTTTTGGATGAATAAATCAACCGGCTAATCCAAAGTTATTTTAAAATGAATTTTTTGTGAAATATATATAGTAAAACTTAATCTTGATGAAGTAGTTAAAAAAATAAAAGAAAAAATTTAACCAATAAAGTATAACTAAATAGATGTTGCGTGATGCGACGGCGATGGTAACGACGGTGATGGTAGCGACGGCGGTGTGATGATGGCGGTGACGGGTGGTGGTGGTGGTGGTGGTGGTGGTGACGACGGCGAGTATTGTAGGTTATTGATGTAAGAGAGTGTAATGTAGTTATTTTAGGAGTTAAGGGATATATGTTATAAATTAATTCATTAAGGGTATTTTCGTAGACCATGTGTTTTAAAAAGTCTAAAAACATTTTGGGGTTATCAAAATTTTAATTGAAAAATAGGAGTAAATGCTTTAGATCATGTAGGGTTTGACATGTCATATATTGGGGCTAAACTTATAAATCTAATGTTTTAATTACTTCTCATATTTTAATAATTAATAAAGACTTTTCTTAAACATTAGGTCAAACTTTCAATTTTCTTAATTACAACATTTAATAATCAAATTAATTTTAATAACTATTTATACTTATAAATTTTAATTCTTAATAATTTATATAAATGATGATTTGTAAAATAACTTTTCAATTTTCTTAATTACCATATTTAATAATCAATTTAATTTTAATAACTATTTATATTTTAAAAAATCTATTCTTCTTATAATAAAACTCATATAAAGTATGATTTATAAAATAACTTAAGTTATTAGTTATTTTAAAACATATAAAACATTATAAGTTGATTATTATATAGCAAAAAACATAAATTTGTTGATTGAGTTTTTATAAAGTTATATTTTCTTTCACTATCTTCTATCGTTTTTGGTAATCGACGTAGAGAAAAATACAAAATATAATTACAAACACTCAACACCAATAAAAATTAAAAAATTACAAAATATATTTACCCCGCGTTGTAATAATTTCAAACCTGCCAAAAACATGTTAACCATACATGACAACTCGACAAGGATTTGCCCATTTGATGTAAGTTATTTTAGAAATTGTTAGGATACTTTTATAATTAAAATCCATTGAAACATCGTTCAAAACTGTAGCACCTTGATATAAAATTAATATTAAATCATTATGTCCATTAATCTTATGTGCAACATACAACAAATAAACACAAAATATAATAACTAACTTTTGGACCTTGAGATTGGGCTTTAAGCACATATCGTGTTGTGCAAAGAGACATCTTAAGTCATAACGATGAGATTGAGTTTTCTTGTATCAACTTTAAGAGTTATGAAAAATACATCATACATATACAAAAAGATGTTTTCGTTTAACTTGGAAAATTCTAGGACGCGAGTAGATGTGCAAAATATTTTCTAGTTTTTCATTTCTAATTTTCTAAAAAATAGAAGGAGTTTTCCATCTTTAGAAAACAAATGAAAATTTTGAAAACACGTTCAAAACTTAAAAATGCTATTTTTATTTTCCATATTAAAAAACATGTTCTGATTTACTTGGTGGAGTGGGGCCGCGGGGGGGGGGGGGGGGGGGGGGGG
>JAOEHQ010024717.1:0-14026 GCA_025447715.1 Asclepias incarnata
TCCGCACAACCTTTGTATTTTGGATTTATTCATTTATATACAAAATACATTCAAAGAACTTTTGTGTACTTATACTTTCTTATTTGTTTCAGTCCTGCTTTACTTTATGTTTATTTACTTATTGTAAATCTTCAGTTTTCAGTAAACACGATTAGATTGATCTCAGCCTTCAGTAAGGCCTATTGAGTTTCAGTCTGACTCGTTTGATTGTTGGAATTGTCATAGAGGTGACTCGGGAGTGCCTAAAAGGGACCTAAGAGGACCAGGTTCAAAATCAGGTCGGGTTCGGTTTTGGTAAAATAAAAAGGGGAAAAACCGGTCAAACTTTGACCAAAAATCAGGTTCAAACCCGGTTCGGATTGGGTCAAACCCGGTTTTTGATCTTGTTAACCAAATCCGGTTTGGGTCCGGCTCCGGTTCGGGTCGGCCCAAAACCGGTTTTTGGGCATGACTAGTAGGGCACTGGGGTGCAAGAAATGTGAAGCCCAGGAGAACAACAAATGGGCTATGACATGTCAAAAGCCCAATGTATAACAATAAGTACCGTGTGAAAACTGAAAATGGGTTTTTTCATACGGGTGAAGTAGGTCGATTAAACCACCTTTTGTCTAACAGTTTCAATTGTTCAATAATGTTTTTATGTATATTGGTTGAACTGACTGCAATGATGTTGGAATGTAATGAATAAGGTAATGAAATATAATTGAGAATAGAATAAAATGACCGATTATATTTCTTTGTACGTTTGTTTTATCATTGGTGCTATTAGGAATGGAATGAAAAATTTATATAAAAAGACTTATTTAACCTTACCATTTTATAAATTATAACATAATGATAGAGGTTTTTATGTAATTTTGATTCCATTCTAAAATGGAATGGGAAAATAATAGTAATATCCATTTAATGTTTCAAAGGAGTGAGATTCCTAAAGTAATAGATCATTCAATTACAAATTACCAACCAAACAAATTTTTTCTATTCCATTGGAATGCATCATTACATTCTTGCTTTTTTTTTTCAGTTTACCAAATGCAAAACATGTTATGGGATTATCTACAAAATTATAATATTTTAAGTAAATATTGATTTATAAAAGTTTAATGTATCAAAAATACATTTTGTTGACTTTTAACCTATTTCACCGAACAAACAATGACATAATTTTGTTAAGTTGAATTTTATTTTATTAATAAACTTCATAAGTATATAATGTATCACAAATATTAAAAGGACTGACGCCACTGATGTCAGTTGAGCAAAAGAAGTTTTAAAATTTATAAATACAAAGATATACCTCATCTACAGCATCCACTCACGGACTGTGGACCCGTTCGTATGTAGTATAATAAGTGGGTAAGTCCAGGTCATTCAGCAGGGATGCAGTAATTATTAAGAAGACTGTTGTAATTATAAGCGGTTGGGGGTTGTCATGATTTATACTAATTAAACTAAATAAATAAAACATTAACTAATAGGCCTCGACCGTTAGTCTACATGAGTTCTGCCTAGATGATTAATTAATTAAGATTGTAAACAATAATGATAAAAGCATACTTATTTGAGATCAGATCACATGCAATACAAACATTTAATTATTTATATGTAATTATTGAATGACTTGACATGACCGGGATTCTAGCTAGATTCGCCCGTATCAATATGGCTGAGATTCATTCTAAATTCACCAAACCCGTTAATTAGTATTCCTGCTAAATTCACCTAATTAAGATTAAACTTTAATCCCGTTTTTACGATTTAATCTTAAATTATTGTTAACTAGGATTCCGACTAAGTCACCTAGTTAATTATTTATTAAGAGTAATAAGGATTCCAATTAAGTCACCAAATACTAAGAACAATTGTTATAGGCCCACTCGAGTCATTCTTGATATAGAACAGATTATACGAAGATTCTTGTGGAGTATGGCTCGAATCAGCGTGGATGTCAAAGGTTGCATGGGAGATTGTTTGTCTCCCTAAAACCGAAGGTGGTCTGGGCTTTCGACAGCATGAGAAGTTTAATACTGCACTTATTTTAACCTAATCTGGACACTCTTGTCACTTAAGGAGTCTCTTTAGGTAAAGTGGGTGCCCACTGTAGAAATTGAAAGGTAAAAGCTTTTGGACAATTCAAGCATTGGGAAATGTTTCATGGAGCTGGAGAAAACTACTTCAATTAAGGCAGTTGGTTAGAAAAAAACATTTTTGTGGTTGTTGGTACTTTGTCATTGTGGTTAACATTGATTTTGTGGATTTCTTAATTATTGTGATGATACGTGGCGTGTAACACCATTTTGAAAATTTATGATTCCGTTAGGAATTAAATGGATTTTAAAAGACGCTTCCATTATGTTTAACAACGTTTACTATTTAATGTTGAAATATTTTGGAAATCCACATTTTATATAGTAAGGTGTTACAAGTTGGTATCAGAGCAGTAGTTTAAGTAAACCATTGGCTATAGGTGTTGGTCTTGGACTTAATGTGATAGAGTGTCCCGTCCGATGTACATTTTCCGTTCACCTTTATCGTAGTCAGTCATGCACGTGTTCATATAGTTCGTCATTAGTCGTTCAAGTCCATTTATGTATAGTTTTGTGTGACAACCGTCCTGAGTCGTACGTTCTGTTATGTACGTTTATTCGTCTTTTAATCGTGGATTGTGATCCGTTGTCTGATGAGACATATTTTGTCGTTGGAACTGTTCGGAATGCGTCTTCTCGAGTATTGGTTAATTTAAACTCGAGTTAGATTCTAGAAGGTTTAACAATTAATTGGATAGTAACTAACGGAATGCCATCAGGTCGTTAAATTTATTACAAATTTAGTCCTAAAAAGTAACGGAGCACTAACTAAATTAGTTATTATTTTAAGTGCATGTTTTTAGTGGAAATCAAGTGTTGTATTGAGATGCTTAACATCTATCCTTGGCATGCAAAACTGATCAGAACATGATGGTGGATTCATTTTATATTTCCATTTCATTATTTAAGAAATTTCATCCAAATTTCTCTCCATCTTCATCCTCTTGCTCGGTCGCTGTTTTAGCCCAGAAAAACATCAAGTTGTGTTCGGTTCTTGTTCATTTCCAGGTACACTATAACACCTTAATGTCTTCTTACTTGCTTTGTTGAAAAATTCGAATTTTATATTTAATTAGTTCGGTTTCTTAAGCCTTAGTAATACGGTCCCTTCTAACTTTTTATGAAAGTTTGATATACGTTCAATGAAAAACTGGTTATGGGTTTTCACAAACATCATTTTAGTGTATAAAAATCTGGTTTTTATGAGTTAAAAGCTTGCATCAGATGTTGTTTCTAAAGTGGAATGGGGTCCGGATTGTCATGTGCAGAAAATCGAATAAATAACTAGAAAAGCTTAGTCTTGGTCGACCAGATTTCTGGAAGTCGGTGGGGAATTGGGTTCTGGTCCTGTCGCTGTTTGTTTTCTGTTTCTTTTCTGTTCTTGTCTGGTTCTGTTTCTTCTGGTCGCAGTGTATGCATGTGTATATATGTTATCATGTGTGTGTGTGAGTTCATGTATGAATGTGTGTGTGTGCGTTTTGTGTGTCTCATAGTTGGAGCCAAGCCTGCGTGTATATATATACATATAAATATATATATATGAGCTGTTACATTATGCAAGAAAGCTTGAAAAGTGTAGTGCTTTATTTAAAATTCTAATGATCACGTACATATATATCTATATTGTAAAGTGAGTGCATATATATATGTGAGTCAAATGAATCAAATGAATTTTATATTACAAGTGCATGAGATGATGATTTTTAAAGTATATTTGGTGGGCTATGTTGTCTGCTTTTCTGTTTATATAAACGAACGGATATATATATATATATATATGTAAATATATATATACATAAATGCATACTTAGTGGGCTGCTCCTTTTCTATTAGTTGACAAAAAGTATACCTATAATCTATATATATACATATATAGTGGGTGTGTCCCATGGGTACATAAGTTCGTGTCGTGGGCGTGTTTTCCTTGTGTCGGGTAACCATTCGTATCCGTGGTCACGTTCTTCGAGTCTTCGAGTTCAAGTGTCTTCCTCGCCATTTAATCTAATTTCTTTGGAGATAAATTAATTATTGGCAATTATATTGGACATTTTTAATAATTTTAAAGAACATTTATTTTCTCTTTTCATGGCATTCCCAAGTTACTAATTGTTAAACATAGGATTGTTTAGTGAGGCGTTAACCTCAATTATGATCATGTTATAGGTTCAGGTGTTCAAGGCGTTTGATCTGTTCTTATTGTACTTGCTAAGTACATTGTATTATTCTGTTATGTTGATTCGATCATCGGTCAGGTGAGTTCACTGCCCCATTTCTGATTTTAAACTAATTTCGTTCGGGGCTGGAAAGCATGAAAATTGTTTTGATCTGCGGATCTAAATGAAAAATGCCATCATATGTAATGCATCTGAAGAACTTAACGGAGCTCAACTAACGGACGTTAGTGGCATGGACTTTCAGTGATACAAAACCAAACTTCAAGGATAGTCATTGATACAAAAAAAACACAGGTATTAAAATTCAAATATGACAAACCACGGGGACGATTTGTGATATTTACTCATACGCCTAATTCTGGATTAATGGATGAAATCCATCAATGAGAAATCTTTATCCATATCCACTTCATATCAAATATTCATCTATTTAACTCCATCTATATCCATCAACAATGGATATGATCTGGTGGATGTTAATTGGATTGAATTACCATTGTCATGCCTAATTGTCAAACGATATATAAATAGAAGCTTGAATTGAATCACACAAGCCCAAATATCATAGACCTTCTATGAAAACATAATACTTTGAATAGGTTGGTTCTAGTTCAATCCACATTTAAGCCTTTGAAAATAGATCAGAAGGCATATATTTTAATGAATCTGTAAAAAAAATGAAGTTCAATGAAACATGACGTAAAAATGCAACTTTTAGATTTTATTTTTGAATTTGGATCCGACTCACATAAACTTGTGAGTAATTTTAAAGACTCGTTGCTCAAAATAAAATCGTTTATAAAAAAAATAATTTTATTTTATATATGTTTTATTTTCAAATCTCTTTATTTTATAATTAAGATTAATATATTAATATTAATATAAATAGTAAGATGAGGCTAGTATATATATATATTTTGGTCCGTGGCAATCCATCAATTAAGACGTTAGAAGTCTTATAATGGTGTATCCGTATAATGCACGACAATCGAATGTGTTTCAAATTATTTAACAAAAACACACGACTAAAAGCTTGAAGGCTACAAAGTTGATTTTTTATTTGAATTTTATTTTTTTACATATATTGTTATATTGACTTTTTAATTTACAGTAATATATTAAATATTCTGTTTTAATTGATTTTATTATGTTTTGACTAATTGATTTTACATTAAATTTGATTAGAGTATTAAATACAATGGTAAAATAGTAAAATTAATGTATTTAAAAATTCAAATTTTTAAACAAAACCCAAAATACTGTTCAATATTGTATAGATTTACAAAACTGTAAATAATTTACGGATTTGTGCAAGACATTTATTTTTCTAAAAATAAAAATTCAAACTAAAAATCTATACCTTCGCCGAACTTATCACCACATATCCAATCAAACTCCATCTTTATTCTTCATGGTCATGGTCATATTTTTGGTAACATACTAATATACATAAAATAAACGGACTTGTGTTACACAATAGAACAACATTTTCCTAACCACTCAAAAGATTATCGTTTTTCCAACACCACCAAAAAAGATCATCGTTTTTCCAACAACACAACAAAAGATCATTGTTTTTCCAACAACACAACAAAAGATCATCGTTTTTCTAACGACGCAACAAAGGATCAGCTTTTTCCTAACAAAGCAAAAGCGAACTACCACAACTACGACTAGGCTAGAATATATATATGTTTCCATAACGATCTTGTACACATAATATGATGGCAAAAACACAAGTCACACAATACCTACCTTAACATCTTTTTCGCTTATGGGTCTTCAAATTTTTCACGATGTAGCTGATAACTTCCTTCAAGGTAGCTTTTCGATTGTCTTTGAAGTTCCAAAGCTCAGGAACCACATACCTTCCACTAGCATTATATTCATTCATCTCTTTGTAAGCAGCAACCACTACATCAAAGATACCAGTTCCCCACTCGGCCTTGAGACCCCTCAGCAATTCATCTTCGTCATCAATCACTCCCTGCACACGGGTTAAAATATTTAACACTTGTGATAACACAATATGGTGTATCTCTCGAAATTTGAGTACAATATTTAAAAACATTACATTAATATAACCACATAGGTTGATAAAACTATCGTGTATTTCAAGCCATTTTTACTAACGAATTGTTTCTATTCAGATATTTCATCTCTAACAGGTCAAAAGCAAATATCAGCTTATAAATTCAGTATATGTTTCTTCTCTAACCATAGGTCAAAAGCTTTCCAATGTTTAGTTTTAAAGCATAAACTTGCTGAATCATATTTCAAACTAAGTACTTTATATAATTGACAAAAACTAACTTGTTACCAACCCGCCCAGCCCACATCACCAGCACATGTTCTTATATTTGAGATAAATAATCTGACTTTTTAATAAAGCTATTTAGTAGATTTAATGCACTCAAAACTACACTTAAAGAGAGTTTTCATCCCGTTTAACACATTTCCTTCTTAGCTAACCTTTTCTAATCTACAGTTTTGACCCGTTAGAATTACAACGTAATCTGAATGGGCACATTTTTAAGTAAATGGATCGAAATTGCTACCTCAGTACCTCTAATATTAAAGATAGATGTTCAACAGCGTACACCAACAGCTTTCATGAAACACCCTATATGTAGACTGAAATCAAGAGCCGTACCTCAGTTTTACCATCTACTGTAACAACTTTCATTGGATGCCACCCTGCATTTTTTAGGTTTTCCTGCCAGAGAGAACACAATTCAAGGGCCTTGACTTGTGCTTCTTCGGGGTCATACTTCTCCTTGCAGGCATCCAGGAAGACTTTCTCATCAAGTTCTCCCATCTTCTTCACCCCAATATTAGCACGTCCACTCAACATATCCTGCATGCCCTGAAAATAAAGGAACAATTTATGAACTTTCTGTATCGAAGCATTATCTGAACTAGAGGTAACAATATGAACAGTTTGAGCGGGTTTAGTATGGGTCAAAATGGGTTCAGATTAAAAGGTGACATATTTAGTACAGTTAAAACATGCGAGGTTAGGTTGGGTGACCCGAAACACTTGTTTGCCATCTCTTTCAAGTTAAATATGTTAATAAGTAATACACTGATTATGATTAGAAGGACATGACTATTTACCTCTTCAAATAAAAATTACTAGGAGGTTTTATGCCTTTAAAATAGACATTGGGAAACTTTCAATGTGTTTGAGATAAAACAGAATCCAAATCATCTTGTTCATGAGGACTGAAATTACCGTCGCTAATCAGCATGTTAAAAACTAAAAGTTTGGAATTAAGTAACGAAAGAAATACTTTAATCAACTCTTTGCAAGCTTTTTGCAACTCATCATTGCATTTGCGCTCATCAACCACAAGAGTTTTACACTTTTCCTCCACGCTTTCAATTTCTTCCTCCGTTGCTTGCAATTCATCATTAATCGTTTCTATCTCCTTTCGAATTGAGATCTTATCTTCATCATCCACCTGCATTTGCCCCCTAAACTCTTCAAGTTTCATAGCAAGTTTTTGTATATCACCCAGCTTTAACTCTAACTCGAGTATTTTCTTTAAAGCTTCCTCCTTTTCTCTCTACGATTCAGGATCCAGTCACCATAAGTTCCAAACCAACATTGCAAGTAAAGTATAAGCAGATGACATGGCAAAATGGGAGGGTTGGGCAGATTAGGTAATGTGTCAAAACAAATGATCTTTGAGCAGGTCGGCTCGGGTTGACCAAAGAAAATGTATCTAAAATATCTAATTTACTTTATGAATAAAGTAATATATATGATATATCCACCCATTCATCCACTCCTTCGACAAATATGTCGAAATTGCCATCTCTAATATTAAAGACGAATAGGAACACGTTGCTAAAACAAAACTTCAGCAAGTTTACCTTTTGCTCTTCAAAGAGCCTCTCATCTGCTTTTTTCTGCTCTATGGAAGCCATCCGGAGTGCATCCATCTGATTTACATAAGTGGAGATAAATCACAAAAAAGATTAATATATGTAAACTTAAACTCGAAGTATTTTACTATTTTGTTCCAGGAACAATTTCTTAAGACGAGTTCTATTCTGGGAACAGAAGCACAAACTTCTCAGCAATAGCTAGAATCTGATCCAAGTACAGATTCCAGAATCAGATACCAATGAGTCTGATCTGCTTATAGCTCTCAGACTACACGGTCTTGTACTAGTCGTCCCTCACTGTATGTTTAAGTTTGATTCTTCAAGTAACCTTCCACTAGCTAGCTTTTTCAGCTTTTCTAATGTGTATGCTATAGACATGCCGAAAACTGTGCAGGAAGTTCTAAAGATCCTAGAATGGAAGCAGGCAGATCTAGAGGAAATGTAAGCCTGGGGAAAATCCTTTGTAGAACCTAGAGGAACTACCAAAAGGAAAAGGAACCACAGGTGTTCACACCAAAATTTCGTGCCGATTGAGAAAATGGAGAGGTAGTAGGTGAGAGTTGTAGCCAAAGAATTCATTCAGACATGGGATGAACTACATGGAGACATTCTTATCCTTACCTAAACTTGACAACATTTGAATCTTAATGTGAGCTGATGTATACGTTAACAGGAAGCTTCAACAACTAGATGTGAAGTTGGATTAAAAAAGATCTCTACATGGCCTAAAGCAATCTCTGCGAATCTGGTTTGAACGATACTATAAATATGTTAAGAGTAAATGGTATGGAAAGGATTTCACACTCTCACACAACTCCCACACAGCCATGTCAATCATCACACAGATATTTTGAACCTACTTATCACACACCCTATCACTCTCACTCAAACCGACTACAAAACATAAAACTACAGATGGGCACACCCAAACCCTCCTCACGACCCTTCCCCCTCCCCCTTCGTGCCGTGACGATCACCTGCTCCCGGGGTGGCTCTCCCTTAGTACGGCGCGTCCTCATGGGGTCTCAACACACGCCATACCGTTCACCCTAAGGGCCAAGGATACAACCAAGCCCAGTCTGATCACACCATGTTTCATAGAATTTCCAAACATGTTAAGATTGTAATCTTGATAGTGTAGATTGAAGACACTATCGACACAGGAGACGACAAAGAAATTAACAGACTGAAAAGAAGCACTACAACATAACTTGAGGTCAAAGACTTGGGAAACTAGATGTATTTTTGAGTATGAAATTTGCTTGAAGTAAGGTGGGGAATTTAATGTCTCCACAAGTTGGGCAATGTTAATGTTTATGCACAATGTGCCAACATGAGGGGGAGTGTTGGAAAAGTCGGAGTAGGTTTAACCAAGTGCTTAGGTAAATGATTTATTTATTTAATTCAATTATATTAGATTCATTTCCGTTTTTATCATCCCCTAATTTCTTCTTTTTTGTACAGAGCCTATATTAACCTGCTAAGAGTAAATAAACATTAAAATAAATCAATTTATTGCACACAGATAACTAAAGAAAAAATTTATAAAATACGTACTCCATCAGTCCCAAAATATATGTCCACCTTACTATTTTGGGATGAAGGGAGTAATAATCAAGCTTCAAAAGTTGTTATGGTGAATGACTTTAAAACCAGATTTTGGATTTAAACAAGAGGCATAAATCATAAAATTTGATAGTGATAAATATAAGTATATAACATGTATGGATGCCAAACTGCAAATTTAATTACCTTTCTTTGCTCCTGTTCTAATCTTTGTTTCTGACATTCCACTAAGGCTTTCCTCTTATCCAGTTCTTTGCTCCAAGATTTATTCTTTTCCCGTTGCTTCTCCAACTCCGCATTATACCTATCTTGTTCATCTAGTACCCCTTTAACATACTCTCGCTTAGTATCTTGTATCTTTCTCGTCTCTGGGGAGAGATAAAATAGTTTCATGTTAGCATGACCTCAAACATCTAAATGAAATTTCGAATAAAACATGTATCCTTTTTTCAAAAAAGAAAATGCTTGTGTCAAAACTAGAGGTGGCAATTGCAACCCACTTATGTGTAAACCATGTATAAACGGGACAACTTGGGTCATTTTCAATCTCTAACGTTGGTTTATTGGGTCAAACAGCTGGATAGTCATCCAAAATGCTTTCAAATGCTAGACAACCTCCAATATACATCTACAAAAAAACAGACACAATTTTTGTAATATCGAATGAACACCTCCTGTTTGATACAATGATATGATCTATCGTTTTCAGGAGTGTATCCGGAATACTTTTCACATTAGTAGTTTATATATTAGAGGAAATAGATAAAGAACCTATTTGTGGCCATTCCAACTCAACCCAACCTGACCCAAGATTACCCGTTACCCAACCAGCCCGTGCCACCCCACCCATATTGCGACCTTAAAAAGAAAACATCAAGAAAAATGATAGATGGTAGACTAATACATGTTTGATCTTAGGGAATCCAACACATACAGTCACTGGCGCTCAAAATTAACGCATAGCAAGATTAGCATGTTTACAAAAAAAGGAACACAAAAAAGAAGAGGCAAGAAGAGGGAGTAAGTAACCTTCATCGAAAGCTCTATGACTGCTGTCGAACTCGTCAAGCAACACACTCAACGACATAGTTTTCCGATAGTACTCGATCTGCAAATCATCATAATTTTCATTTGTCATGTCAAGAACTGCTTCATGTATCTATCTATATTGTATAATTATGATCTAAAACATTCAGGCATTCTACCTTCAGATATATTTTAGAGTTCTTAACTTTTAGTATTTTTGTTTGAACGTTGAAGAAGGGTGTAATTCCGACACTTTCAATATTTCATTACATCTAGCATTAACTCAATTTCTAATTTTCACCACTACTACACCCAAGTTCCCAATCCTCTAGATGCGTCAAACAAAAATGCTACCATCACTGATTCACCATCATGGCTAACCCATCGGGTAAGAAAAAAAGTGACCTTATCACCATTTGAACAATTATAATAAAATTTTGCTTTCAATTGCATTGATTTTATTATCAATCATATATTGCATCTAGCCTTCTACATTTAAAACTCTTCTCTCATATTTTAGATGTACATCCAGTTCAATAGAACTTTTAAAGTTTAAACTAACATCATGTTCAAGTTTGAAGACATGTCAACAAACGCTCACGAACGAACAAGACCAATGTTCGTGTTTGTTCAATTAACAGCAACACGATACCCAACCCTACAAGTGCGGGATATGAGAGATGCGGGATGTAGACTCTTATACTTTTACTCAAGGGCAGAGAGAACTTCTAGAAAGACCTTTGACAAGAGTGTGGAGTTAAATTATATGTGTATGTGTGTGTATGTAAGTATGCATGCACGTGTGTGTGTACGGATATAATCATACAAGCATGTAAAACATACAATCATACATATATTTCACTATAAGAAAAAGTGGAACATGACACGGTTTTTTTGCGACAATAGCATGTTGTCGCTAAACGACAAAATAAAATAAAATTGTTTTTTGACTTTGAAAGTCAAATATACCTTTTGCGACGCGCTAAAAGTCAGTTCCTTTTTAATTTCGAATTTTATTTGATGCCAAAAAAGGGGGAAAAACTGACATATCTTTTGCAACCACATTGTCGTTGATTAAAGAATTTCCCCCAAAAATTTTTTTTTTTTTTTTTGTTTTCCCTCCAAAGTAAAAAAAAACCTGCCAGACCTTTGGCGATGACAATTTATTCAAAAATTATTTAGCATGTTGTCGCTATATAATTTCGGATTTTCTTTTCCATTTTCTTTTACAGAAGGTGGGCCCCACAAGAGATCGTTAGGAGACGAGGCTTTAACGATGACAGTCCTCACAAAATGTCTTCGCCAAAGGGGTATACGACGATAAAGGGCACAATCGTCGCAACAAGTGGTTTTTCTTGTAGGAAAATTTCAGCATATATGAGCTTATAATCAGATTCAGATAAGACTATATGAGATGTTTACAGACCAAATGAACATAAACAAACTAATTACCGACCTGTTCGGGAACGATTTTGTTTAAAGAATGCATGAAAAAACCCTAACAAATCCATATTATCGGGAAGGGTCATACTAACATAACCTAACGTACACTCTAACGCTTAACTAGTTTCATACAATATATAGTAACATTTCAGATCATTTTATAAAAATTACTAAACAATACTGATAAATAAACGATAAATAATGGAAGGTGATCCCTACACCATCTCTTTTTAACCATATACCAGTAATACCACCAAACATGCTTCATAGTATTTTACAGTACAACATCCTAAAACACATTTGGTGGTGTATGGCTAAAAAAATGGTGTACGGATCATTAGCCTTAAATAAAACACTAAAAAACAGTACCAAGTAAAGAAAAACAAAATGTACCGCTTGAAGTTGATCGGAAAAACCAACGTCCGGTGATAGCACGGCGGCGAGTGGACGGAGAAAATTGCTACTTTATTGACTAGTGTTTGTGTTTGTGACAGTCTCACTGGGGAGAAAAGACGACACATGTCAAACTCTGAACAACTTATAAATGGTTCATCGTCAAAAAGTTTGGCCCATTTAATTTTACTTCAGGCCCATGGGGTGATTATAGTTACAACCATGGGGTGAGACCCGACAAGTGACAACTATGTTAAATCCTAGAGTTTTTTAGATTATCTATACTCCTTAATAAAGTAGCAACCCACCCCCCTTTTTTCTCAAAAAAGTCTACTGAACTTCCCAAATTAGCTTTATCATTTATTAACTAATTTAAATATATCCACCTAATATACCTATAATACCCTTAATGAAATTATTTACAATATAAATCCCTCAATCCTTAAAATAACTATTATTTACAACATACATTTCTCAACCCTTAAAATAACTACACTATCCCCTTTTACATCAATTATTTTTACATTAATAACCACACCGCTACCGCCACCACCGCCGCCGCCGCCACCACCCGTCGCCTCCACCGCCGCCACCATCGTCCCCACTACCCGTAGTCACCGCCACCGCTACCACCATCACCGCCGTATCGCGCGGGCTTCCATCTAGTCCATCTAAAATAGTAACTATCTGTATTTTTCAAAAAGTGTAAATTGATCGGGACATCCTCGACCTCGAGTGTGTTTTTGATACCCTCCATTATCTATCTTACAAGGAATAGCTTCAGGTAACTCTCTTAACACAATGATAATATAATGTGATAATTTATTTTTCATGTCACTCGAAACATGAAATATATCATAAAATATTCTTCACTTGTATATAGTGTTGTAAAAGTTGGCTTTTCTCGACTAAATTATCAGCGAGAAATTGGAAATTAGACATAGGCTGAGACGATTAGGCTCTAGTTGGAGTCGGACTCAATACTCGATCAACGGGTTAAATCGGGTCAAGGTCGTATAAATTGGTCAATTTGTTTTTATACTTATATGTATGTATTTTCGAAGTGCTAATAACAATATTAATATGTTTGAAATATTTGAAGAATTATGTTTGTATTTCTAGTTTATATCTATACATATATACATATATGTTTTGATTTATTATTTTTATATAAAAAATCTCGATCCGAGTACTTTTCGATTACTCCGAGTACCCTTTCCAAGGACCCTAGCCGATCGTATTCCGTGTAATGAATTTTGCAACCCTGCTTGTGTTTGACGCAACATATTTTGGTTTGTAACTATTGATAGGGAAATGACAGGATACTCTAAGGGGATGTTTGGTTCGCAGAATCCTAAGGAATTCATTGGAATTGGAATCTGAATTCCATTCCTTACCATGTTTGGTTGGACAAATTGATGGAATTGGAATTCAATACTTTCC
>JAOEHQ010024728.1:0-14026 GCA_025447715.1 Asclepias incarnata
TGAAAAAATTATAGAGATATATGTGAATAAATATATAATATAACTAAACTAAATATATTAACATTAATTACTATCATTAATTTAGGTTTCAAAAAACTTTCAATCACTAATTCTTTATATTATATATAGATAGATGTTACTCATTTGGTCTCATTTTTATTGTCTATTTTTTATTTTAAGCTCTTTTAATAATATTATCCTTTTTTAAATTTTGTCGATCAAAAAAATTTTCAATAGAAAAGATATGTTATTATTAGTTGCACAATATAACGATCAAACTTTTATTAAAATGTGTAATTTTTGTCTATGTACAATAAGTTTAAAACGGAAGAGTATACTTTCAAATATTTAGATACACACATGACACGTATTTTAAAATTCTTTAAAGTAAAATATATTTTCTTGAAACAATCTTTCAAGTAAAAGTATAAATCGTATATGTCTTACATATTTGTAAAGATCGACTACCGTTTGTTGTCGTCGTCGTCGTTGTCTTTAGATTAATAAAGGTTTCAAGATCGTATTAGCTTAGGTATATTATCAGCTAGGTTTAACATTGGGTTTTTATTAATCTTATATAAACTATGTAATTACTCCACTTGTCTCAAATTTATTACATACAATCAAAAATACACAGTTAGATTAATAAACTTTACTTTTTAATTACTAACCTAAATATATTAACATTAATTACTATCATTAATTTAGGTTTCAAAAAACTTTCAATCACTAATTTTTTATATTATATATAGATAGATGTATTTATGCACCTGTGTACACCTATGCATATAATATATGCATAATATCATAAGGTAATCAAAGTATTACGTGTTCACATCTTAATATAAATGATGGTATGCTCATAAGTTCACAAATATGATTGTATGATCACAAGCTAATAAATATTTTTGTATGTGCATTTATGCACACCTCGTAAATATAAAGACATCTTTTATGAACATGAAATTATATACATATATTTTAGAAAAAGTGATTTACATGTGCATAAAATATATGCACCCATGCACACTTCAAAAATGTTAAATGTCGTAATGAACATAATGAAATTACAAAATGAAATTAAAATTTGTTCACATGTGTATATAAATAATATTCATAAAAGATTAAAATATAACTAAATATATTTTATAAATAAATAAATAAATTTAATGCATTGATTGTTGAATTAAGTAATTAACTTCAACATGAATGGTTTTTGTCGATTGTAACCAACATAGACATTAAAGTATTTAAATGCTTTTCTTTTAAGAATGGTTAATAGATTTGAAATTTAAATGATCCATTTTTTAATTGATACAAGTCTTCCAAAATTAACAATCATTTTTTTAGTAAATGTCGGCATTGCCCTTCTATGTAATCAATTGAATTGATTCATTAATATACATTTTAAAATTACATAAATGCCATCATTCAATAAAAACCCTTGATCAAACTAATCTGATGGTTTAAAATGGTTATTCTTGACAATTTTTTAGTTCTAACAATAACGTAACACACACACTCTCTCTCTCTCTCTCTCTCTCTCTATATATATATATAGGAAAAGGTTCACGTGATAACCATTTGAATTGGAAGAACCATGAGAACTTTTAAATTATAACTTAATAACTTGATATGTTCACATGTAAATGGTATATGTGAATACATTTTTTCAACAAATCAATATATACTTAATATTACATATGTTCATATATGAATAATTTTGGCATAATTTTTTTTTATATAAAAGTCTATAATTGCCTGCATAGTAGGTGGCCCAACTCTTTGGACTTTGGAGCCCATTAACTTGTGAATGATAAAGTTGAACTACCTTCCATTTTATAAGCTTGCTTGATGTTAAATTAAACTGAACTAATCCAACAATAGACGGAGTGATACCGTCATCATGTGACCACATGAGCCATAAATGAAGGTTGCAGGTTATAGGTTCAAAATTTGTCAAAAACAAAGTAGAGAAACCATATCTTGTGATCTATGTGTGAGGATGGTGACTTATCGGACATGAGTTTTATGCGGTATGCGATCTGAGTACCAAAATGATACATGGGACTAGAAAATTCTAACTCATTTATCCTTTTAAAAAAAAAAAATTAAACTGAACTTAGTTCTTTTACTTTGTATTTTTTCTTTCTTTCTTTCAATCTATTTTTTTTAATTGAAGGGAAACAAAAATTATAAAATTAAATAACTACATTGATCTAAATTAGTTTGGTAGTATATCAAGTTGACCTAACTTCCATTTTGTACATTATCACTTAAAATATTCATATTTCATACGGCGAAGATACAGTCTTTTTTTTTCTCTTAAATAAAAGCCTCAATGGTGCCAAACATGAAGGAATGCTAGATGTTTGGTAATTTCTCTTCCGACCAGGATAAAAAATTTCATTGAGGCGACTGATACCATACATATTATCTGTACATCTGGTTGTACAAACTGCATAGTATCATGGACTTAGTTCTTTTACTTTGTATTTTTTTTTTCTTTCTTTCAATCTATTTTTTGTAATTGAACGGAAACAAAAATTACAAAATAAAAGAACTAGATTGATCTAAATTTTTTTTAATCCACCCCTACAAATGTGAGAAGTAAGGCTCGAACCCTCGTGAACAACTCCAAGGTCAAAGACCTAACAATGGACCACCAACCTCATTGGCAACATGTTGTCACATGAATTCAACTTATAGCTAATATCATATTATTAAAGTTAATACAATTTATCTGCAACAACCTTATGATCACAGTTGTATACTGTAATTGTTGTGTATGGGGAAAAAAATATTAGTGTGTACATATCAATCCCGTTATTAATATGCACCATGTCCCTTACGTCGAATGCCAATGGAAAGACGCCATGCATCAAGAAAAGAATCGGGAGCCAAAGAAGCGAAGAACCATTGAACCGAATGACCCCAATATGGTGTGCAACGAAACTCATATCCTATTTGTCGAATTGCTGCTTTTACATAATCATCAGCTGTTGGTATAAATAATGATGATTTCTCAACCAATGCAACTTGTGATGCCATTTTTGTAGATACATATAATGGGACCTAATTAAACAAATTTACGGAGTGATAACAATTATTAGTATTGTACAAAATGTGTGAAAACTCATGAGAATACTCTATTTAAATACTAAACTTGGTCAGCGTTTAATTTACAACAACAATATGCTCAATTCCATTGCTGGCATGGTATAGTTGTAAAGTAAAGTAACACCCAATACCATTTTCATGGGTTCCAATACCGTCTTTGACGGTATATGTGGGATGTGAGATGTAACAGCCTTACATCTCTACCTAGGGTAGAGAGACTGCTTCTACAAAAGGACCCTGAGCCTGCAAGGAGTAAGGATCGAACCCGTGACTTCTGCTTGCAAGGACTTTCCACTTGATTCAAGCTTTGCTTATCCGACATCGTATATGTAGTGGTCAATGTTTAATTTGATTCAAAAAGCATTAGTTGAATTTCTATATCCATACATACACATACTTTCACATATTAACGTTTGCATGTCACTTATTTTTATAACACACAGTTCTGTCGGATGTCTTCCCATAAGCAGTCTTTTTATCCTCAGGTAAAGGTATAATTGTCTACATCTCACCTCTCTTATACCTCGTCAGTAACGAGATTAGATATTGTTGTGGTTGTATTATTTGAATTTCTAAAGAAAGATAAGAGCATTAAGAAATACCTGACATTGAACATCTATACCAAGATGTTTGTATTCTACGTGTAAAGATCTTGAAAGTTGATCAACATACCTGTTATCATATTAAATTATTATATCATTTTCAATATAAACTTATACATTAATTTTTTTAATTATCATATTAAATGATATCATTTTCAATATAAAACTTATACAATTATAATACTTTTTTACAGTAATACCTAATTAATTTCATATATCTACCCTTGTCATAAGAATGTGGTCAAATTTATACTTCAACTGAGCCCATTAAATTAAGCACAAGTGCACAACCCTCACCCAAAACCAACCCTCAACAATGGTCACTTTAATGGTGACCCACAATTTTAATGGTTTTACCAACCAAAGCTGTACTCATTTTTTTAATTGTATCATCATTTAGCACTAGTCTTCATTATATATTATTATATTTTTATATTATTGTATACCATATCTTATGTAGAATGTTTTTCATATTGATTTAGACATCACCTCCTCATTGTGACCTTATTATGGGGTTCAAGTTCAAGCTATCTCCTACTGCATATATTTTTTTTACTGTTTCATTCATCCCTTTCTCCTCTTACAAAATCCCTCTCATGATAAAAAAAAAACTTGGTTTCAAGACTCAAACACATGAATATAATTGTAAACTGTAAATGGAAAACCGATCCATTATCGGTCACTTACCAGATCAGTGTCACGGCTAACATGAAGATAAATCATGTAACACCATAACTAAAGGGTCACGGGGTGGGATTTAACCCCCGGACCTCTGTCTTTATGTTGCATATCCCTCAATACTAAACGATCTTCGTGGGGTCTAACTTTTTCCCTTTTTTTGGTTCCAAACACAACCCTAGTGTGCATGTTTATCAACTCTATTACCCCTCACTCAATCTGTCTATTGACTGTCGTGTATTGTGTCTCCTTTTATAAAGAATATCTTTTGTAAAATTCAAACTAAAGATCTTCAAACCATAAAATAGCAACCTTACTCATTGCAAATATGTTCTTGATGAATACTTGACACATAAAATTACCATTTTTTTTTAATATTACACTAATTCTCTTTTCAAGTCAAATACTTGACACATAAAATTACCATTTTTTTTTATGATGACATTATTTTTAACATAAAAGAAGTAAAATAAAAAATACAAGCACCTTAATTAAGGTGGATCAAGACTTCAAGAGTACCATAACCATTCATTCATATTCACAATAAGGGAAAGGGACTTTTCCTAGGTAGTTCATTAAATCTTTGTCCCTCACTTTAATTTCTCATACCAAAAATGTAAGAGAAAAGGAAATAATCAAGCTTGTGATATCTCAGTAAAACGTTACGTATAGTTACAAAAACTTCCTAATAACATAATGTATGTACGTTGATATTTTTGTCCCTCTCTTTCTGATACCGAAAAGAAAATGATCAGAAAGGGAGAGACATGAAAAGAAAAAAGAAAGTACGCTTCACCACCAATTCACTTATTAAACATTTTCTTTTACTTAGACAATGTCTTATGGTTTTTTCCAAGATTACACAAACTTTAAGCTTATTTTTCAGGTTTTTATTTACAATTTTACAATATAGATAACATATATATATATATATATATATATATAACATGTATTAATAAGAAAATATACTTACGCTTTGCTAGCAGCATAAATTGCATAGAGAGGATGTGAAGGCACTACAATGGCAGCACCAGAACCAATATTAACAATAGCACCTCTCTTTCTTACAACCATTCCTTGAATCACAGCTTTTGTAACCAAACTTGTACCTATCACATTCACATTCATAACTTTCATCCAAATTTCCTCTTCAACTTCATGAAAGAAACTCGCCACAGGATAAGTCACCCCTACATTATTTACCAACACACCAACATCAAGTTTTTCGTCATCAATCACCTCTTGCATTTCTTTAACTCTAGCCACCACATTTTCACCCGAAAAATCCACAACAAAAGTCTTGATCTTGGTGGTTGGGTGCACCGATATAATATCGTTGGAAACTTCTTTAAGCTTGGCTAGGTTTCTACTAACCAAGATTAGGCATAGACCCTTTTGAGCCAGTTGGAAGGCAAAGGCTTTACCAATGCCATCTGTGGCTCCGGTGATTAGAGCCCACGAACCGTAGTTCTTGAGATTCTTGGATGGTCTAAGGAAAGTGATGAAAACCCATTTAAGGAAAGTGAAAATGAGTTTGAAAAGAGAAAGAAAACCAAGAAAAGAGAAGAAAGGAAGCCATGAGTATTGTTGCATGTTTTATGTAGGAAATTTTACATGATTCAACCAACTCCAAGAAGGGACCTATTATATACTTTCAAACAAGTATTTTGGACTTTTTCATGTTATTTTACTTTTGTGCATAATAAATAGTTCATAAATGAACTACTTTAGTATGTTTGAACAAATTTAGAAAATAGAAATGAATATACAATAAATAATAAGAACAACCTAAGTCAATTAAAAAAGGATGCCATGCCATGGACATTTTCATTATAACTAATCGTTTTTATGTAAGTAAACTGATAAATTATATAATTAATGTTAATATTCTAATTAACTTGCAACCAACAAGGTGTGGGGGTAATATTGACATATCACCAGGCCAAAGACCACACAATTTATGTTAGTGATTAGTAGCATCTCTTCTTAATATTTATTTCATGATATATACTTTTTTTTAGCTATTTTTGTTTGTTGATCTTGTTATCATATTTTCTCAATACCACTACATCAACTTTGCTTGATTAATGACACCAATGTGTTATTAATAAACTTGTCATTTTTAAATAATTAAATATGTATTTAATACTTATTAGTTTAATCTAATTTTTTTTTTTTTAATATGAATAAGAAATATAGTTTTACATATTTTAGAAAATATCGAATTTATTAAACACTTGTTAATACACATGTCTAAAGCAACCCAAGTTAGCAAAAGTTATGCTCTCTAAAATCGTGTAACTAACGTAGTTACGTACCAATAAATCATTACACAGCTTTATTCAATCATTTTATTTAGAGAGCATAAAATTTACTAAATAAATAAATTTAGAAGTTAACAAGTTATACCAATAAATCCAAAGGATGGCTTTATTCGCGATTCATAGAAGCACATAAATTATTATTTTTTTGAACATCAATGTTAGCAGTATGGTGCTGCCCTCACAGCCATTTTCACACATGATAAACATGCCCCCCTGAATTTAAGGTTTGTGAGGGGAAACATCATATAACTATATGATATTAACATTATATAAGTTATCCCCATAAAGTATATTACTATATATGAGCAAGAATACCAGTAAGAAACTGGTATTCAAAAGTACAAGATCTAAAAATACAAACTATACACAACTTGAAACTTTGACTGCTAAGGATGCAAATTTATGTTGAAGGTACGTACAGTTTTTAAAAAATTTCTCTCTAATCCAAAAAGGTATAGAAGTGTGATTCATGGTTGCTGGATTAATTATTAATTTAAATGAAAAAAAAATATTTATAAAAAATCACAATTTTTTTGTTAATTGTATTTGTTATTAAGTTTTATAGTTCACGTCCTTTTATATCTTGAACTTTTTACGTACTCTATTAAACACTTGTATACAAATAAAAGCTACAGCTACCAGCTCCAACTATTAGCTACAAGCTTCATCTAGTTTTGCGAAACATATATACCATAAAATGAGCAACTTTTGACTCGATTTTAACTGTAATCAACCATTGTGATAGGTGTAATTACACAATTTATTACACATAAAAGTGCAAAGAATTAAATAAATTGGATGTACCGTTCAAAAACAAAAAAGAAAAAGTTTCAAGTGTACGATTTATAACTAATGTGGCATACAAAAACAATAACTTTTGCACAGTTAATGTTTTAGCTAAAGAGGGTAGAACATATCATTATTGTTACCAGCCAAGATACATTATTGTTACCCCTTATGGTATGCTAGCATATGTGATAAATCTACAACAACTTTTAGCCATCTACAATAATACATGTTTTATACAATTATACACTCTGCAATAAAATATGTATATTTATTATGGATGGCTAAAAGTTGTTGTAAATTTATCACTACCCTATATATGTGTAATATATTGGAACCATCAATGATATGAAAGAAGAAGTACAATGCCTCCAATGTATAGCCCGAATAGGAGGCATTAGGAGAATATTTCGGGTTCAATCTTCAACGAAGCCAACGAGAAAACTGATTTCTAAGAAAAATTTGCAAGTGAAACAGAGCTGCTAAGTTACCTATTAAGTGACAAGCCTAAGTTGTCTGGTAGTAGTTAAAACGGGTAAACTAATGAATGTTTTTCCTATGCAAGTTAGTGGGGGATGGCTAGTATTTTTTTCCTCCGATGTACACAGCCTACCAGGGTATCCATGTGACCGTTTCCTACCATTTTCACCCCTAAGATGTTTACCTAAAAAGATTTCAAACCTGAGACCTGTTCTAAGAAAACAAAACGCTTAACTACTAGGCCACCTTGATGGTGGTTTGTAGCTCCGATGATTAAAACCAAACTAAATGGGATGAACATTTTCATCCAACAAGATATATGTTATCCTCATTAGATGGGAATGGGATAGCCCTTTCTTTATGCCAACGAGTACCAAACTTTACCACATTTATTACTAACATGGAGGTAATGTGATTCTACAAAAGTATACAACCGAAAAATTCTTTGGCCAACATCCCTAAACAGTTACTATGGTTTGGTCAATTACTCTCTTTCGCTATCCGCTATTGCTTTATACCAACTATTTCGTTCCTAAGCATACATTTTAGACCCGTGGTTTTCCCATGTTACAACTTCCGTACCAATCATTCGTTTCAAATAAACATGATGTTCCAAGTACTACTTTTTGGAAAAGAGAACTTGGTTACAAAAGTTTATTATTGCAGATATTAATCACAATTTTTTGGTTTATATTCTAAAATGTGTTTCAATCTATCATTATATAACTCTATATAACTCTAATCTAGTTACATACTGTATGCATTGTTGGAACATTAAATTTTAGCCAATAAATCTAAGGCTATAATGTAATTATACAGTAATAACTAATAAGTTGCAACTCGGTGCATCAACACAACAAGAGTGAGTAACCCAGTGGTCCAACAATACATTATTTCGGGTAATAGCTCTGCGAAAATGACGGCAAAGCTAATGCTGTAATAATTGTACGTTATGCCTCAACTCAAATAACGGCAAACCTAATGCTATAATAATTGTATGTTATGCCGAAAGAACTGTACCATAGTTAGAAGTGTATGATTTACAAAGATATTGATCAGAACCAACTGTACGTATTGTGATAACAAACATTAACCAAACCTTACTCGGTAAATGTAGCCTTTTGATGAATGTGTTGTGGTGCTCCTTCTTGGCATATGGTTTACTGCATATTTCACGTTGTTACCTTTGGTTAACGTCGTTATAGAATAATGTGTGTCGCCTATTCGTGATTTGTCGATGTTAAGGTGTACTTTGTGCATTAATAGTAGTACTCACTACTAATAACTGAACAGGTTGGGTACAACACGACATGTGATGTGAATAAATTTAATAATCTGGTACATAGTACTACTTGGTATAAGTAGTAAGCCAGTTATATGACTAGAAGTAGGGAAAAGATGCAAAACATAAAGATCAAATCCTCTTGAAAAATATGGACTTTGAAACCGGCATACTAAGCTCTATTTTTATACCAGATTCAAGTCATTTATTAATCAAAACAATGACCAATATGAAAAAATTGTGTACCTTTTTCTATACTTTTCAGAAATCCAGAAGCTTGTTGCAAGAATCTCGCAAGGTTCTTGATCTTAGAAAATCCAGTTTATAGAATCCTCAACAGTAAATGCTAAACCTGAAAACAAAACATGAAAATAATGGGTTCTAAAGTGTCAAGGGACTGAAAAATCATATTGAGTTTCAAATACTGTCTTTTTGCATAATGCAAAAACAAACTAGCGTAATGATGTAAATACCTCTCTATTATTAGGGAGTGTAATGCGCCATAAGACTCCTCCTATCAAATTGTTAATTGCATGAGAAGCCATGGGTACTATAAGGCTAGAGGATAAGATTGTTGCATAACCATAAGCAAGCCCAACAAATGTTGCCCTGTAGTCAATACAAACACAACCAAAATGTTGGTAGCCATGAAATCATATTGCAAACTTAAAATAGGTCGATTGAGCAATAGGTTATTCACAATGGGTCACACAGGTCAAAAGTCAACCGCCACCATGTGACCACATGAGCCCACAAATGAAGGCTGCATGTCACAGGTTCAAACCTTGCCAAAGGCAAGTGGAGAAACTATATCTTGTGATCTATGTGTGAGAATGGTGAGTCACCGGGCATGAGTTTTATGGGGTGTGCGCTCTGGGTACCAAGACGGTACATGGGACCAGAGGTTTCCCGCCCATTTACCCCTTTTGAATTTGAAATTAATACAACATCCTAAATTTTCAAAAAGAAAAAAGAATATCAATTATTTTAGTAGCATTGTTTTTATAATCATACGTACTACATTAACTATCTACTTTTTGAAGGGAGAAACCTAAGTGTTGACCAGCTGACCCGACCCAGCCCATTTTACCCGACCCATTTAATCCTGCATCTCTAGGAAGTGCATACCAGATTGCAAAGGAAAACTTCCGACCACTGCCCACATGCAAAATTCCGAATAAGGCAGCAACAGCCGTGGCACTTGTCATGTTGATTCCAAAAAGGGGAAGCAATGCACCGCGAAATAGGAGTTCCTATAAATTAACACACACCCCGACAAGATTTTAGTTTTGAAATAATCAGTTTTTCTTACATGGTGCAAGGAGAATTGAAGATGTGATTGTGGATCCCACTTACATAGAGTAAGAAGAGTTGGGATGGGCCCCACATATATGGTGAATAAGAGTAAACGGTGTAAACAAATAACATCCAATTTCTCTACTCTGACCTCACTAATGCCGGGAAGAAATGCCACATATGCATAATCCAGCGGCTCTAGTGATGTTAGGACCTGCACAGTAAATTAATAATAATACAAGTAAGTCAACATATAGAAAGCCAGCCATCATCGGTATAGGTGGCAATTTTAAATCTTACTCATGATTCAATTCAAGTTATGTTTAATCTCTAACGGAGGAAATAAAAATATTAGCTCGAAACAAAACATGTCAAATAAGTCGAAAGTTTCCTGAATGGTATTTTGAATGCTCAAAAACTATATTATTAATGAAACGAGCTGTACCCAACCCGCCAATTTTACCATCTCTAAATCATTTGGTAAGAATATTGGTATCAGACTGTTACAGTTTAGACAACCTGTTGATTGGATGCTTCACTAGACTCGGCAAAATCAGACCACGTCTTCAGTAGTAAAAACCGAGAAGACGATATGAGTACAACTAATCCCGCTATCAGTTGCAGGTGCCATGTCTCAAAATCAACTGTATGCACAAACACGCTTGTGAGTCATCAGTTTGTATTTTTACGTAGTCTGTTTTGTGGGTTCCATCTCAGTTTCTCAAGAAATGGCCCACAAACAGATCTTTGCTCCTCCACACATCATAAAATACAAAACTTGTAGAACAAAAACATCATTCAATGGAAACTGTACATGATATTTCAGAAGAGCAATCAGCTATAGGCCAGCCCTGTGACGATGCCAAATGAGAACCCTGCAAATGACAAGTTATTGATATGGTTTTCAAAGTCGTCACAGCCAAGCGGGAATTTGGGTATCAACTATTTTCGACCATTCCACTCTTTATCTCCAGGTCCCATAAGATGGTGGAAATAGATAATGGGAGCCATGAAATGAAAATGCAAGGAACCAATAAAACTGGAGGCTAAAGCCTATATGAAAAGGCCGTAATCTTTAAGCAAGGAGTAATGCAAAAGAGATAACGAAGGCTTTTGGGTTTGTGATTTCGAAGTGTTAATCATGTACTCGGTCAGTTGATTAAAGATAGAAAAATCGGTAAGTTCACCTGTCGGATTATTACTCCAAAGAGAGCTATGAAACCAGAAGTCGCGGTGCATGCTTGTAGAACAGAACTTCTTGAAGCAATAGCAACTGGAGCCTGTGACTCCAAGTTATTAACAGAACCAGTTGGAGATGATTTATCTGAAATTTCATTGTGTTCATCTGGTGAACCTTCAGCAAATTGTGGATTCGCAATTTTCTGTGCTTCTTTTGCTTTCCTTAACTTTTTAGGTGAACTTTTACTTGCATAAACCTTCTTGTTAGCTCGAAATCCCTGTGAAATGAAGGGATTGATATAAGAAATATATACTCGGTTCAAAGTTAAACAAGTGATCATTCTATCCTATGAAAACTGAAACATTTCCTTTTTGAAAGGTTTTCAAGGCGAAATCGGCTATCACTCGTAGAGGTGGAATTTCGACCCAATCTTATAAAACAGGTCGCTTTAAGTTTTTATTTTATCTCTAACAAGTCAAATGGTACAATTTAACAAACTTAGTTAAAATTGGAACGGGTAAAATGGGTTGAGCTAATTGAAAGTCGCTCAAAGGGGATATTTAAACATACAACCTCCTAAACTGTCTTATGCATTGCTAACAATTATAACAATATATTTTTTCCTTCAGAAAGGCAAGTAACAACACACATCAACACATATTTACAATTTGTTCACAATGGGACTAGATCCCAGACATCTTGGTAGATGGGCCACCTTAAATACCGCTAGGACCAATTATTTTAGTAATACAATTTTTGTAATCATACTTAATACTCTAATTATTAATATTAATATAAGAAATATATGTATATCTGACAATCAGTATCTTGGGTCAAACCGGCCTTATCTTTTTCGACCCATACCAAAATTACCCGTTTTTACCCATCTGACAACCCACCCAACTTGCTACCTTTAGTTGTCCGTAATTACAACTTGTGGTGCTATTACAAGGTTTTTTTATTTTGTCATTACTCATTATTAAAGAACTCGAGAGACATTTAACAAATGTTCATTGGATACTCGAAGTAGCTGCTATGAAAACAATAAAACTTAAGCTTTAATAAAACATACCGTGAAATTTTTTGTGAGTGGAACATTTTGAAAGTAAGGGCGTACATACTTCCTACCTGACAAAAACAAAAAATATTATTTAAAAAAAAAACCCTTAAGAACCTCTTGTTCGGTTGTTCCTTATTTACCAGTTTTATAATGTACCATGTATTAAATATAAACAACAAAACTATACTAATAATATAAAAATATTTACTTTTTAGAATAAAAGGATAAGTGCTTAGGAATGTTAAGTGTGTTGCATGTATCAAACTTAGAACGCTTCTTTTGTGTTTAGTTAACCATCCATTTTTACCGTTTAAAGTAACCAGTTACCATCTGCCACCGCCCCCACTTATAGGTAACCGGTTACATCAAAACGTAAACACTGATAGTTAAATACACACAGCAGAAGCGTTCTAACTTCTAAGTTGGACAAATACAGTAGACTTTGGACTAAAGTTGAATACAGTCGCAACGACTTATCCCTAGTAATATAACTTAGAAGGTCCTAAGCATTTGAATATATTTTCAACTTTCAACAAATTCTATCCATTTGACATAGAGATATAATACAACCCGAATCGACCCGTTTTGGCAAATGGGTTGAATGTCTATTGATGGTCAATATTTCTATCTCTAAATGCACACAAAAAGTTGTTTGTTTGTGGATCAATAATGAAACCAAATTCAATATGCAAACACACACACACATATCATAACATAAATATACAAACTTGAAATTCTTATCAAGATTCAGGGAAAAAGAAAGAAAAAAAAAGAAGTATATTAAACCCACTTAAAAATAACAAATGGTTTAGAGGAAATTAAAAGTATGGAAATTGATTAAGATGGAATTAAGTTACCTAATGATAAATGCAGATAAGGGGTTCCACACCAACAATCCATGGCTAGTAATTCTTACCCAGAAAATATAGAAATATGATATTTTGGAGATATATGAAAGGGGTCTTTGTGAAAACAGGCTAAAGGTGGAGGTGTAGCTTAAACATTAGCAAGAAGATACAACTTTTAATTACCAAAAAGTATTTTAAATTTAGAACCATACAACTAAAATGATTAGTGATGAGGCACTCAGATACAACAACAACAACCGATACTCAATCCCGGCAACAGCCAGAGTTTGAGAAAGGTAAGATGTACGCAGCCTTACCCCTACCCAAAGATAGAGAGGCTGTTTCCAGAAGGACCTCCGGCCAAAGAGTG
>JAOEHQ010024739.1:0-14026 GCA_025447715.1 Asclepias incarnata
ATATATTTCATAAACTTTAAAGACAACTCTATAGTTTTTTACCCGGTCACCGACCGGGTATTAATCTAGTTTGGATTGTTGCTATGTAAAAAAACCATCAATGAGAAAAAATCCACAAGGATGCATGTATTTTGATAATTTTCTAAATAAAAAATCAACCAATATATTAAAACCAAAATTAAGACATTCTTTTGATTGACATATTTATTGTTACCATAGATAACTATTTTCATCATCATTCGTACTTTCGGTGGTAATTTATAATTTACAATGTATAATTATTTATAATATATAAAAATATAACTTATTTATTCTAGTTCATAAGACATTTTAAATAAATTAATAAATAATAGTTATATATCTAATTTATAACTTATAAGGAGCTAGATTGTTGCTGTCTTCTTTTTGGCAGTGGGATAGGGAAACTGTGAGGACTGAACTTTCACTTTCTGGGAATCGCAAGAATTTTTATTTTTTTTAAATAATCGCAAGAAATTAAAAGTCTTCCATTGAATATTATTAATTATTTATCTATCTACTAGTTGAAAATTTTAAAACGGTACGAACCATGTTTCGTTATAATGACTTTAGATTAGGTGATACTAATATTAGAAGTTGACCCAATACTTTAATGATACATGTCTTTCATTAAGATTGAGATTCTCTCAAGTTACCCAACTTGACTTCTTAAGTGGTAAAAACTTGAGAGGATCTCTATCCGTGTATTTGACTACCATTGGAGAGACCAAATGCATGTGATGATGCATGTTCAATTTTATGTTCATTAAAGAAAATCAATCGTGCGATATCTATAGTCAATCCATACATTGTACAGGTATTTTTATCTTAAAATACAATTAATCTAACAACTTATTAACCAATCATATATCTCAATTCCTTCTAAATAAATTTATAAAGGTTAACTTTAAATATAAAAAAATAAAACTAATCGTATCGTATCTTTCCATACGAATGAGCTTCCCATATTTTAATGCTGATTATTGATTGTATTATTTTTAAAATCTAACTAATCATGAAAAAGTTATAAATAACCGTATATCGACACGGGTATAAATATAGTTAAGACTATTACATGAATAATTTTTGATAAATAACTTTAAAAATTATTTAAAAATAATATAAATAAGTAAACAAAGAAGAGTTTTTTTTTTTTAATTACCAAAAAATGTTGAAACATCTATACACATTAAAAGAACAACCTTCCATTTTTTTAAAACGTTTTTATCTTTAAAATACCTAAAATACTTTTCAATTTCAAAAGTTTTTTTTTATAATTAACCAATATATCTAAAATACTCTTAATTAAAAAAATTTATAACATATATCTTCCAAATTCTAAAATAATTACACTATTCATTTTACATAAATTACATTTACACCAATAATCACACCATCACCACTAGTCGTCGCCCTCACCACCACACCGCCGTCACTATCACCATTATCACGGCATCGCACAGGCACCTAGTTTTTTAAGAAACAATAAATGTTTTTTAAAATAGGATAATAGGGTTTTTGAGCTATTAACTAGTTTGAAAAACTGCTCCCACTTGATTTCACACAAACTTTATTCATACACTATACTTTTCAAACAATCTTTAATCTTTACAAAAAAAAAAAATAAAAAAAAAATAAGCACCACCCCTTTCCCCAAACTCCCGCCGCCGCCGCTGCCGCTGCCGCCATCATCAGCCAAACAAGAATCCAATAAATGGGCAGCGTTGAGGAGACAAAAACAGGGGAAGAAACAACAAAGTTTCAAATTAATAATAATTATAATAAAACGACACCGTTTGATTTCAATGATTACACCATTATCAAAGAAGGCGAAGCTGAGATTTTAATGCACAAGAAAAATGAAGTCTTTTACAATAAAGCCCAGGTCAATATATTTTCCTTTTTTTTAATTAATTATTATAAATTTCTGAAATTTATGATGTTATGGATGTAAATTTTGAAAATATTTTGTGGGTATGATGTATTTTGTATCTTTATCGCTAAAGTTTATTGCTTTTTGTTGTTTGGTGTAAGTGTATGAATTAGGAAGTTTCTTTGAAAATTTCAATATCAGTGGATAACTGATCCATTATCGGCCCCAACGTAGCTGCCCCCCACAGCCAATGTTAGAGATTTAAATTGCGTATAACTATGGTTAAAGGGACATGGCGCCATGATTTGAATCCCTGTCTTATGTAATTTTTGATATTCAAACACTCAAACAGTTTATAAATCTCATTATATAAGAAAAATGCCAAACACCTCCTTACCCGTTAGAGGATTTACTCGGTATAGGTTCGTTATAATTTAATGGACTTAAGATAGCGACGGATCTTTTGGTTCCAAACCTAGTTCTGCTAGCCACTTAGGGAAGTTGTTTAGCGGTGTTCGGAGGTGTCTTTTGAAACGGATTTTCGTGACTGGAATGATCAGAATTAGATAATTGTTAGTGATGTTAGTATAAATGGTTAAAGTAACAGATATGTAGCTACTTTTGACATTTCTTTCAAGAGTCAGTTTTTTAGAAAATTTAATACTTCTCTTGCAAGTTAATCGTTATTCAGCTTCAGTGCCCACCCCATTTCATCCAAGACTGCATCAATTCTGAAGGCATATTCTATTAAGTTTACTTTTCACTTGATGAGGTTTGATTGAGGAGGTGTTTTAGATTATGATAACAGTTACTAACTGCTTCTTTACGTACATTATAGTTCATCTGCCTCATGAAATTCTCATTTTTTTTTCTTTTTGAAATGTCCCATGAAATTTGTAATACTTACTTTTATGATTTTAAGTTAAGATTACTATTTAATTTCCGTTATTGACGGTCTTGATTTGAATGCACCATATTTTGTCTTTATTAAGGATATTTTTGATATTTGACTAGTAGCTAATCATTTTGCTTTTATTATGTGCAAATCCAAAAGTTGCAATGTTACATCATTAGATGTATGAAGATTTTTTTATGAATTCAGATTGCAATGACTACTCTTTTATATGCTGAATTTTTTTTTACTGAAATAACCATACTATATAATTACATGACAGATTTTATTTGTTATGATGTTATATACTTTGCTTATGTATCTTTACCAAGTTATTTTTTCCTATTCCTGTGTTGCACATACTTACACACATATGCGTTAATCCAAAACCTAAAGTTTAATGGGCTCGAAGATGCCAAACATGGAAACTTATTTCTTTGCTCTCTATGACACTAGCCCAGTACCTTCAAAATTGTGGTTACTATATTATTGCTTAAATTTTTCAATATGTATCATCTCCTATAAAGTTGAATGCGGTTATTTCCAATGTTGTGTAGTTCAATAATATTGTACGAACGTTGTAAGATTAGCTATCCATAAATGTGAAGTTCTGTTGGAATGAGATTTTAAGATTAAAAGTCGGGAAAAAAATAGGGGCAAAATAGCTGTGACACCACACTTTTATGAATCCCAGGTCAACAACAGAGACATGTCAATTGCTGTACTGAGGACATTTATTTCAAAACGGAAAGAAGAACATGAAGTACTGTTGTCTAAAAGAGCAAAAAAAGGATCAAAAGTATCAGAAAATAATGCTTCTGAATCAGAAGCTCCAGTTGAGCTTACTACACAAAATGGAAGCTCCAATGGTGAAGTTGAACCTTCAGATGAGATACCTGAGGGTGAACCATGTAGCAATGGTGATGAACCAGAGAAAGCACTAGAGGGAAAAGGCCGCGGAGAACTGAAACCACCAAGAGTTCTTGAGGTTCTCAGTTCTCACATGTTTGTTGTATTTTCTATGTACTGCTTTTTTATGTGAGAGCTCAAGCTTATTTAATGTGTATTTTATCTTAGTTGACGTTATTTTCTCTTTTGCTTTATAGGCTCTGTCAGCTAGTGGATTAAGAGCTCTTAGATATGCACGAGAAATTGAAGGGATTGGACAAGTTGTGGCACTGGACAACGATAAAGGTGGGTCATGGTGTTTTCTGTTTATACAAACATACTGTACAAACCTAAGTGGAAGCTATTTTTTAGCTTAAAAGAATAACAAAATAAAAATTAATCTTTTTTGTTGTGGTGCTACCTTTGAAATTTTGTTGTTCTGGATTTCAAATCTAAACAATTGACTCCAATCATGGGACAGCGGTAGTGCAAACAATGACAAAGTCTCATGGGGTTGATTTTTTGAACAAGTATATTTATTAAAAATATGGTGCGAGTTTTTTGTATTGTGATATGTTTTATGTTTTTTGTGCAGCATCTGTGGAAGCTTGTCAAAGAAACATAAAATTCAATGGTTCAGTGGCAAGTGCAAAGGTGGAATCAAATCTTGCTGATGCTCGAGTCTATATGCTTACTCATCCTAAGGAATTCGATGTGGTATGACTTCAAGTAGCAAGTGGATTGCTATGTATATATGGTGGTTTGGATATTTTTTTCGAAACCGACTATATGATTATATCTTGCTATAATCTACTTTTAATGTGTGAATAAACATATATACTTTTTGATTATTTGACTATTTAAACATTAAATAATTAGTTTTGTACTAGCTGCAAGAAATTTGGTAATCAGGAAATAAAATTCTTTAACATCAAACAATCGGTCATTTGATTATTACAACTACATTAAGCAAATTGAGTACGTCCAAACACTCTCTCTTACATCCCTTTTTATTACAGTTGATAATTCGTAGCTTTTTAGATTGTATTATATAATCACGTTTTATGATGCATATGCAAACACATGTCGTTCATCAATAATGATCTGTAAACCTATTATTTATTAGAACCATCGTTTACGGAATTTCAGGTTGATCTTGATCCATATGGTTCACCTTCTGTATTCCTGGACTCTGCAGTCCAATCAATTGCCGATGGCGGGTTGCTAATGTGTACAGCAACTGATATGGCAGTTCTGTGTGGAAGCAGCGGAGAAGTCTGCTATTCTAAGTAAGTACCGTTATTCCCTTTGATTTGAAGAATTATACTTCACATTACTGTTATTATAAAATACTTGATTGTTAAAGTGGTCCTCGTCCTATGCTAATTCATGAGCTAGATATGGTTCATACCCTTTGAGAGGAAAATACTGTCATGAAATGGCATTGCGGATTGTCCTTGCATGTATCGAGGTAATACTTTAGAAAATCTCTTTACTTTCTAACTCTTTATGTTTTGCTTTTTCAATGTTTTATTCAGATACGATTTGGGAGAACGGTTTGGTGGTATTGCATTAAAACTTAAAACCAAAAAACTCAAATTGGTTTTATTTCATAATTTAAATTGTTTCTAGTCATAAATTGAATTGGATATTTTGGCACACAAATGAGTTTAGTACAAGATAAAACATTTTAATAAAATGTGTAAGTTGGTTTTGGAAAGCTAACTAGTTACGGGTTACTTTGGCTGATATAAGTAAAAAGCTATTGTGCCAGATAAATCTTGATTTTATTCCGAGGTAGTTGTAGAGTTGTAGCTACGTTGTTAAATGACATTGATTCTTTTCTTGAGTGCAGAGTCATGCAAATCGGTACAAGCGATATATTGTCCCTGTCTTATCTGTTCAGATGGACTTTTATGTTCGTGTATTTGTTCGTGTTTACACGTGAGTATCCCTTGTGCTTTTAGCCATTAGTTACTAAATTGTCTCAATTGTAGCATTTTCCTGAGTTATGAGATAAATGCAGTTCAGCAAGTGCAATGAAGAATACACCACTTAAGCTCTCATACGTATATCAATGTGTTGGTTGTGATTCCTTCCATCTCCAGCCAATTGGTAGGACTGTATCTAAGGTATGCGTGCGTTTAGTCTATAGAGAAATTAGCCATTTTGACAATCTTGAATTTGCTGTAACTAACTTTTTTTTCTTGCATATCTTCTTTTGAAGAATACCAGTGTAAGATATCTTCCTGGTTTTGGCCCCGTCGTCCCACAAGAGTGCAGTGATTGTGGCAAGAAATATAGCATGGGTGGACCCATTTGGTCTGCTCCCATTCATGATCAAGATTGGGTGGCATCCATATTAGCAGATGTGAAAGCTATGAAGAATCGCTATCCTGCATTTGGTCGGATTTCTGCTGTTCTGACAACAATTTCAGAGGTAGAGTTAGTTGTGCCTATGATCTTAATCTTTAAAAGGGTGTTTGGATGTTCTTTGAGCAAAAAAGTCATTCTAACTGAACTTGTACAAGGATATCATTGGGCTACAAATTTGTTGTCTATTTTGCATGTTACTTAGATTTCACCCACTATAACTAATCTGATCCGTTTAGTATTCCAGCTAGATTTTGCTTCTCGTAATCTTGTTACCCAATTCTTACTTGTCCAACTTTCAGGAATTGCCTGATGTTCCTCTTTTCTTGAGTTTGCATAATCTATGTGGAACCCTTAAGTGCACCTCCCCGTCTGCAGTAATATTCAGGTCCGCCGTCATCAATGCCGGATATCGTATTTCTGGAACTCACGTAAACCCATTGGGGTTAAAATCCGATGCCCCAATGGACGTCATATGGGATATCATGCGTTGTTGGGTGAGTACTTTTTATTTTAGCCGCAGGTGGTTACAATCATCCATCATTCAAAAGTGCATTATTGACACCGACTGATCCTATTTTTTATTTTTATTTTTATTTTTTATCAAGGTTAAAAATCATCCTGTGAAGGAGCAATCACCTGATCAGTCCGGAAGTGTGATCCTTGCCAAAGAACCTGTTCTTCAGGTATCTCGCACCTCACTTTGAGGTTTATTCTTTTATTGAGTGCATCTTAAATCCATCGCTTTCTTAATCTTTGTATGTTTCTATAATTTGTTCTGTCCATTAGGCTAATTTTGCACGAGCAGTTGCATCGCTTAGCAAAGCTCAAGCCAAGAAAGTTGCACGTTTTCTTCCCAACCCTGAAAGACACTGGGGCCCAAAACTTAGGGCAGGCCGCACTATAACCAGCAAACACGTCTCATTATTGGGCGCGGAGGCAGTCAATGGGGTTCTTAATAATGATGAACAAGAAGATGAAGAGCCCCAAGCAAAGCGTAAAAAAACAGAAGACCCGACTTCCATTTCCTGAAAAAGGGATAACTAGAAGCTCGACATGCCTCTAGCATGACCTGTTATTATGGGTGCAACTTCTATATTGGAGTTTAGCAATCTTTAAGTTTTGTAGTTCTAGTTTCAATTTTGTTTTACCGTTCTTATTGAGGGAACCCTTGTTTTTTCAGAAGTCAAAAACTTCATAATATTACAAACACTAATGTTAGAAGTTCAGTGCGACCACACAGGTGTCAATTGATACAACTAGTCATTGGAGAGTCTAAAAAACAAAAACAATAAAAATGTAAACCATCTTTTATTGTATTCCCGGTTGTCCATGATGATGTTCTCTGTATATATGTGTACTTCTCTTCACTTGCTATTAGCTGCCTTAGCGGGTGGGTTGAGCTCGTCCCAAGCATCGATCCATGTAACCATGGCGTCCCCGAGCTTGACAAAGTAAGGGTCGATTTTCCCGAGTTTATCTTTAACCTGTTTTGCCAATTCTTTGTAGCAAGACTGTACTGTGGTGCAATCTTTTGGAAGAATGACGTCTTGGAAGAATGGGATCATCTCTTCTTGCCAGAATATTCCTTTGTATTCCTTTTTTAGGTTCACAAACGGGTTGCTTGCCTTACTGTGCCAAATGTACGGTAACCCTGTCTTGATCCCGAGCCCCAAGTGGTCGCATATAACCTACAAAACCAACACATCTTTAGTAAAATGAAGTTGTCAGGTCTAGTTTGGTTCAAAGATTCGTATTGTAAGTACCTTGACACACCAGCCAGCCCACATGTCGTCGTAGCGGCCAATGGGCTGACCGTCACCCATGAGCCCGAAATACATAGCTGGACCAATGAGTTGTCGATCAAAGGCCAGGTTCATTCCACACATAGGGAACAATACACCCTTTGGAAGTGTCATGACTGCATCAACATACCTAAAAGGAACCCAAACCAACATCTTTCACCAAAAAAAGACATCAATCGAGGAGAGTGGCTAGTGGTTTGACAATGTACCTGGTGTTTCTCTCCCGGGGCTTGACAAGTTGCGTTGGTGCGTCATAGTCTGGGATGTTGAGCCAAAGACCATGGGACACAGCGGTTGGAACGCCCTCCCGGAGACTGAAGGGGTAGCCACGGACAAAATCTGCACCGTCTGAGAAAGGGTCGTAAAGGGTGTTGAAGAAATAAGGAGTGGCAGGGTGGAGGAGGTTATTGATGTGCTGTCGTAGTGCATCTATATCCTTCCCGGTCGGGTCCTTTGCAACCTATCGATATTATTGAAGTCAGAACAATTTCAACATCAAGCCGAGTTGAAATGTAAGTTGTATATTTTCATCAAGTTTTAGTCTCTTTAAGAATATGGTTATCTAAAAAAAAAAAAAAAGACTCACAAAACAATCATCATCAATGGTGTAAATATACTTCTTTTTGGAAACCATGTAGCCAAAGCATCGACAAGCAGAATCCTTGAACGAAATACAAGAAGCTTTCGGACCCAAGATCTTGTTTATATCGTTACGATTATAGAGCTCATAATCAAAACCATCAGGAACCTTGATTGTCTTAGATGGATCACCATCTTGAACAATGATTAAATGGTATGATTGAAAGAATGGCCTCCACATTTCAAGAAAATCGAGGTTTCGAATGGTGGGTATGACGATATCGAGTTCATCTTTAAGAGGGAATGGTGAAGAAGCAGCCATTGTTCAAAAGGAAAAACCCTGAGGAAATAATGGTTATAAGTAAATGAGAGAGAGTGTGTTATATAAGATCGATCCATGTAAACGAAGGTCAAGTGAGATAACATTGGAGTCGGAGCTTGCAATGGCTAAGATTTGTTCCAAGTGCATGTCTTGCCCTATTTTATTGCTTTGCCTTGTGTTTATGTTATACCACTTCAAATATGGGCATTTTTGTACAGAAATCATAATATCGTGATCAATTTATACAATTAACGTGTAAGGGTATGTTTGGTAAAAGTAAATGTAGCTGGTAGCTGTAGCTTGTAGCTGTAGCTTTTAGTTGGAGCTGTAAGCTGTAGCTTTTAAGCAAAGCTGTTAGATAGAGCTGTAAGCTGTAGCTTTTATGTTAGAGGTGTTTGGTATGGTAGCTGTAGCTGGAACTTCAAGAGGTATTTGTGTTATTTTAAAAATTAAAAGCTCCATCCAAACTAAAAGCTCCTGAAACGCTACTTCAAGTAGCGTTTCATTTTGGAGCTTTTTCTTTAAAATAAAAGCTCAAACTAGTTGCATCCAAACAAAGCTTTTAACATAATATGAGCTTATTGTTCAAAATTAAAAGCTAAAGCTCCCAAAAAGCTCTTAAAAAGTTTTTGTCAAACACGCCCTTAAACTTACTTTTAGCCTACCAAATTAGTATCTTGTATTAATTTTTAATAAATAAAATGTTAAACATCATTTTTAGTTCCAGCTTTCCCGGTAAACTCTAGTGATATTTCTTTTTAAAAACTTGTGTTAAATGCACTTTTGGTCCCTGTGGTTTGTACGTTTTTACAATAGGTTCCCTTTTCAGGTTCATTACCAATGGGGGTTCCTAAGGTTTATATTTTTTTTTTGCAAAAAGGTAAAACCACGAGGACCCTATTGATAGTGAACCTAAAAAGAGACCCCATTACAAAAACGTATAAACCATAGGGAACAAAAATGCATTTAACTCTAAAAACTTTTTGCTAAATTTTCTATTTTTGAATGAACAATGGGCCATTAAAACCAGTTTGGAATTGGCCCATATTGTTAAATAGAAACTTAAGTGGCCCTCCGCTACCAACTTTTTTTTAAAAATAACGTAAATGGGCTTTAAACCTCAAGTTTAAAACACCAATCAAAGTTGGATCACATTACTCAAATGATCCTTTTCAAAATATAATCTCCTCCTTGATAATTTCAACTTTTAAAGTCCGGAGTAGATAATAACTTTTTACCTTAGTCATGTTTACCAAACGAGGAGAATATGCCGCGCGTTATCGCGTGTATCTTTTTGGGAAAATTTAAAAGGCAGTTTATCACAATATAATGCTTATATTAAAGTAAACAATGACACTTTGACAACAATGATATAATGTTATGTACGGACATAACATATAATAGTATTTTTTATTTATACAAATAACGACACTTTGATAACGATAATATAATATGTTACCGGCAGTTACATTAACCAAAACAATGACACTTTGATAACTGTTATATAATACGTTACTATATGTGAGATAACAACATAATATATAATAATAATTTTGTTAATGCAAGTAACAACTTTTAAAACAATGATAGAATGTGTCAGTATAAATCAAATACCACCATAAATAAGGTGAATATAAAGTTTTCGTAGAAATCTTCGTTTACCAACATAAGATAATAATAACCATCTACACAATTAATTGTTGGAAACAAAAACTATTAAAAACGTAGTATTCGAAATAATTAGTTGTAGAAAGCCAAAAAAAAAACCTTGTCACTTTATTTCAGAGAATAACCCAAAAAGAGAATGCAAAAACGAAAATCCAGGGGAAAAAACGAAGAAAGAGAATTTAAAACTCAGAGTTAGATATAATGAGCTGTACAAATCAAATAACAAATGAAAATTAACATTAGTTTAAAAACATGACAAAAAAAGAAAAGGCTAAAACCAAAAGAAAAATTAAACTCAAAGTTAAGTATAGTTAATTATAGAAAACAAAAAATAAATAAATAATAAACATCAGTTAAAAGCATGACCCAAAAAGAAAAACCAAAAAATAAATAAATATAACAGACAGTCTGACGAAAGTTAGATATTGTTAATCGTACAAAAAACAAATAAGAAGTAAGCATTATGTAAAAGCTTTAAAAAAAACAAAAAAAAAAACAAACAGGTAGCGTAACAACCTACCAGTCAAGCAGATTCATTGTTCAATGAATAGTGAATCCTCTAAATGGCACAAAACCATATACATGTTTTAAATTATATATACTAGCACGGTACCCGCGCAATGCGGCGGGAGGGGCGGCGGCGGCGGTGTGGTGGTAGCGGTGACCGGTGGTGATGGCGACAACTGATGGTGGTGGTGGTGGCGGTGTCGAGTGGTGTAGGTAATTTATGTAAAGGGGTTAGTGGAGATATGTTAGAAGATAAATTATTGATAATGTAATTTAATCATTAAGGACAATTTAGACAATTTGCAATGAGTAACTTTCAACAAGGGGATGTATTCTTTATAAGATAGTATAGATAATTAAAGTGCATGCTTATGATTTTATGAATAATGTTCGACCTGTTTTTATTTGGGCCCGTCGATTTTGTATATATATATATGATTTATGAAAAATAAATCAAACATTTAATTGGAAGGAGTGGAAGTGTGTGTGGGCATTGAGTTAGGGGGGTTTTACACTTCTACACCCCTCCCTTATTAAAATCTTTTTTATTGTTTCTTTGGGCTCAAATAAATTTTGATGAATTTTTATTTGTTATTGGGCCAAAAAAATTTTGATTTATAAAATTGGTGTGTTTTGAACAACAATAAATTTGGTTTTCAAATGTTAATAAAATTATTGTTTTTTTATGGACTTTTTTTTTAACAACTATAAAATTGGTTTGTAAATGTTAATAAAATTATTTTTTATTAATTTTTAAATATTTTGAAAATTTTATAAATTATTAAACTTCTATATTAATTACCAAAGTAACAAACTTTTGAGTCAACATATCTATGATAAATTGGTTTTGGTATTGCATTTGACTTTTTGTTTCTTTGGTGCTAGTTAGTTTTTTTTTGTGAACTTTTTTTGTTCGTGAAATCGAATCAATAAAAAACACAAACACCATAATTGAGGTCCCGCAACGCGAGGCTTGTACCAAAGAGTTAGACGAAGACTTGCTTTGAATATTCTCATTAGCTAATATTTTAGAATTTAAACCCATAAATCATTTTGGAGTGGGACAAGGAAATATCAGAAACGGTCACGGAATACTCCGGTTAGATAACGTTTAGCTGAGTAAAATAGACTCGTTGTAATAGTAGGGAATTCCTCGTTTTAAAAGGAGATACAAAATGACATGGTTGTGATCATCTTGGATTTATTATTCATAAAACTATATATATGAAATTACGAGTGATTGTCTTTCTAAATCTTAAAATATCCGAAGGACCAGGCCGCTCTACCGCTGGGCTACCGAGGTAGGGTTTAAGACGAGAAATATATTAATCGGCCACGTATTTCATTCATATATTCAAAATAGCCCCACAATCAAGAGGTTGTATGGTTAAATCTGATTGTAAACCTTTCGTAATTGTGTGGTGATATGTCGTATGTGTAAAATATTAATAATCTACAAAATCCTATAAGATTAAAATAACTTTATTGATGATTATTGTTTTAATTAGGTGTTTGAACATCTTCTAAATCCTAAGTTATGTCGCCAGTCGCCTTACCGATGGCTCCCATCAAGCCATTAACTCCATAGTTATTGTTCTTATGCTAATTCTACAAGTTACAACTTAATATTTGTGATTAATTAGCTTTAGAAAAATGGTAAAAGAGGAAACTCTGTCCCCGGAACCACATTGGATTCCCATCATCATCCCATCCCGTAAGGATATGATGTCGGTAAAATACATTCACTTAAAACCCACATGATTTGAGCATCCTACCCGTTTCTCTCAACTTCACATATAGGCCAAAGCTGTATTGGTAACGAATATCACTCCATTTATTGATGGATTTAGCTTACCTTGCCATTAATGTGGTTATTCATCGGAATTGAACACATAAAAGTAGAGAGCTTTACTAGACCTTGTAGATTATAGACTAGCCAATTATGCTTTTATTTATTTCAGTTGTGTCGAATTTAGATTTTATCATTTTAATTGATGTAAAGAGTTATAGTTGAGACAACGAGAATCTTGGTCACTTCTAGACATTACATCTTTATGAAATTTCAAGATTTATTAGTAAGAAGATAATGCTCTTTTAGAATTTATTGTGGCTTGACTTCCTATAAAAAAAGGCTCATGTTGGTCATCCACAACAATGTACATATTATACTGTATAGTGTACAACTGTATAAAACATGCATTGTTGTGCATGGTTAAAAGTTGTTGTGAATTTATCACTCCCCTATTTATAATCTCCGGCTCCAACAATTTTGTCAAACCCACGTACTTATACAAACAACTCTAATTAAAGCTACCGGTTTACAATTTAAGTTCCATCGTATAGTCAGCTAGTAATATGTCCACGGAGATGATATGCAAATAACTTTCTAACATACACAATAATTATATGTTCTAAAAACAATTATGCATTTTGCAGTAACTACGTACATGTTTCAATTCTTATCTCACAAAAAGTTTCTTAAAATTCCGTCTCATCATTTGTTTATAATTACGTTGTTATGTTACAGTCTTACAGTCCTAAAACATTAATAACAAGGCCCGTCTAGCTCAGTTGGTAGAGCGCAAGGCTCTTAACCTTGTGGTCGTGGGTTCGAGCCCCACGGTGGGCGTTTTAGTGTTTTTTTTTTCTTTTTTACTGTCTTTATTTATTATATATTTATTATTGGTTTACTTTCTTTTTCTTTTCCTGAAATTTACTGTCTTTATTTATATATTTATTATTGGTTTAGTTTCTTTTTCTTTTCCTGAAATTTACACTCTTTATTTATATTTATACTAGTTTTAAATCCCGTTCGATAGACGGGTAGTTTCAACATATCGTTATAAAAATAATTTAACAAATCACAATAATAAAAAATAAAAAATAGAGTAAACTTATTTTATTTGAATAACATTATCATTTATAACATCACTGTAACTCGATATAAAATATCCTTATGATCAAATTTTTACTACGAAATTGGTATTTTCTTAAATAAATGCATGCACAATCTTTCACATTTAATTTGTTAATTTTATGTGTCATTTTATACTTATTATCAAACAGTAAATGAGTAAGAAGATAACGACCAACAAATGTCA
>JAOEHQ010024750.1:0-14024 GCA_025447715.1 Asclepias incarnata
TATGAAAATCGGTTAAAAAAATTAACCGTTTTAGGTTAACCAATCGGTTAACCGGTTATTTATAACCGTAACCGGTTTCATAGGTTAGAGTTTTAAGTATGATTAACCGGTTATTAACCGGTACCGGTTAACCGGTTTCGGTTTTTTTTTTTTTTTTTTACTTTAACCGGTTTCGGTTAACACTGTGCAATAACCTAACCGGTTAACCGATTTTGACACCTCTAAGTTTTAGAGTAGGATTACAATAGTTTGTAGATGAAAAGAATAAAAATAAAAATATGATTGGGGAGTTGGGTTGGGGTGTTCAGAGTTTGGGCCATTGAGGCTTTAGCCCATATTTAGAAGAGCAGTACCACCACCAGCATTAAGTTATTAACAGCCTTTGCAAGTTGCATCATCAGTGAAACAAAAACAAGTGGCCGAAAAACGACGTCGTAACAACTAACACCGCCCGAAACAAGTAGAAGACGGTGGTGGCTTTGCAGATATCAAAGAAAAAAAAAGGGGGGCTTTTATTTTTATTTTTCTAGGGTTTCATATTTAAGTTCATGTGTTCACCGATAGATACAGATATATAGATATAGATACAAAAATAGATACAGTGAGAAATGAGTACCTATAATTACGTAGTAACAGCTCATAAACCTACAAACGTCACTCATTCATGCGTTGGAAATTTCACTGGTCCTCAAGAACTCAATCTCATTATCGCGTAATTCTTTCTATTTTTTTATTTGTTGTTTATTTTCTTTTTATAAATTTTATATGCTTATAATTAAGTAATTACTTGTGGTAATTTGATTATTATTTTTCAATTAATGTATCAAAAAAAAAAGATGTTTAACTGTTGTGGATCCCTAATTGCGTGAAATATATGTAATTATTACATTTTGATAAATGTTAGGGTTTGACTTAAAGTAAGATACTGTGTGAAATATGATTTTATATTTTTGTATGCTGACTGCAAGCTATTTCTGAAATTGACATGTTTCGGCTTACCAATTATAATTTGTTTTGGTCAGGAAATGTACGCGTATCGAGATTCATTTACTTACTCCTCAAGGCTTGCAGGTTGGTTTCTACCCATTTGGTTTTTCTGTCCCTTGTAATTTTGTTTAAAGTTACATTTATGAAATTATAGTTGTACTGCTTTACGCTTTGATAATTACATGTACGACGAGTTTCGGTTCAGTAATTTTGAACATCCCAGCCTACTAGCAAAGAGCCAATTAGACATTGTCTGGTTTTGTATCGCCGTTGCTTTTGGTATGTTTATGATATATTAACTATGCCAAGAAGGAAAGTTTTGGGAAAATTATCAGATTATAAATTCAGTTGATTTTGTTTTTAAAAATAGTTTTATTAATGTAGAAGAAAATCGTTGAGGCTAAAATTTAGACTTACATGTAGTTGTTCCATGATAGAAGAAAGTCATAGAGGTACCGTTATTCTCTACAGAATGTTAGAAATAATTCTAATATGAGAATAAGGAATATTCAGTCTAAATTTCTGACCTATCTTCATCGATGGTCGGAATGTATAAGTATACAAGATCCTATCTTCACATTGATTGACTTTGCTACATGACTCTGTGCATACAGTATCTTTCTCTGCATACAATATCGTTATGTCCTGACTTGTGTCAAAGAATCTAATATTTTCAAACAAGCACTATATTAAAATGTGAATTTGCTTTTATGCAGCCTATGTTGGATGTGCCAATATATGGAAGAATCGCAACCATAGAACTCTTCCGACCTCATGTGAGTCAATTATGTTGTATTTTTAAAAAGATCTTATATTTTATTTTTTTGCATCATTCATCTTGAGTTCTTGATGTATGTTGTTACTTTATTGAAGGGTGAAACACAAGACCTTCTCTTCATTGCAACAGAAAGATACAAGTTTTGTGTTCTTCAGTGGGATGCTGATGTGAATGAGGTTATTACAAGGTTTGGTCCTGTAAATAAAGCTGTTCTATGTTTCCCGACAACATATCTATATTTCTTTTTTGTTTACAAACTTTTTCTTGTCTTCTTGATCTATGTAGAGCTATGGGTGATGTCTCAGATCGCATTGGCAGACCGACAGACAATGGCCAGGTACATATCAAGTTACTTGAAATGAAATAATAGTTATTAGGAAAAATGAGCCATGTTCTGTGTTTTTTTATATGTCTAATATTCCTTCCCACCTGTTTGGTCTTTGTAGATAGGCATAATTGACCCCGATTGCAGACTCATTGGTCTCCATCTGTATGATGGGTTGTTTAAGGTAGTTCTTCCGGATGTAACACTTTTGTTTTCTTTGTATAGTATTTTGAATTTTCAAGTTGTTTGGATTTCATGCTATACTTCACTTGCATAGGCCATTGGAATACCCACTCTGTTCTTTTTCTCCAGGTCATTCCATTTGATAATAAAGGACAACTCAAAGAAGCATTTAACATCAGGTATGTTAACATGGTACTGTTGGCCGCTGTATATGCTGGCATATTTATTCAATAGCTATATGTTTCTCGCATGGCATCTATTTGCGTAAAAGATGCAATATGATGCACATTCTCTTGTTTGTCGAAAATTGACTTTGGAGGCTTTTATTATGAATACTCCATTTCCTCAAGAGTCAGGACTACGAGGATGCTTTTTTTTGGCATAACCATATTAATTACCTGATGATTGGTGGGTTCTTTTGGACAAAATAGTATATAAAAATCACCTACTTCCCTTCAAATTCTGACCGTAGTATAGTATTATTAATTTAATGCACGGTCACTTTAGTTTAATTACTTTACTTTCCTCCTAATATGCCATTGATAGTAACTGACTTATTTCTATTTGTATCTCAGGTTAGAAGAACTTCAAGTTTTGGATATTAAGTTTCTATATGGTTGTCCAAAGCCTACAATTGTTGTTCTTTATCAGGTTTCTTTACAAGCTTTTTGTTTCCATATTTGTAACGTTCAACTTTGTTATCAATAGTCATTTTCAAGAATGCTATATAGTTTTTTTCTCTTGCTGTCTTGTTTCAGGATATTAAAGATTTTATTTTATTTTTAAATTTCAGGATAATAAAGATGCTCGCCATGTAAAAACGTATGAGGTTTCTTTGAAGGATAAAGACTTTGTTGAAGGCCCATGGTCTCAGAACAATCTTGACAATGGGGCTGATTTACTAATACCTGTTCCACCACCATTTTGTGGTGTGTTAATCATTGGTGAAGAGACAATCGTGTACTGTAGTGCCTCTGCGTTTAAAGCAATACCAATTAGACCTGTAAGTCAATTGTTACTCCAACTTTGTTCAGTGATGTAAATGAGTTTTATCTGTTAAAAAAAGAAGAGGAAAGAAAAAATGAACTCAAAAACTGATATGATGCATCATGCATATACAAAAATAGACTTGTCCTCCATGATTATGTTTTCAAGGAGTTATATGCTGTCCCACATTACCTTTTGTATTCATGTTGACTGATGCTTATTGTGTCATATTAACTTGTAGTCTATTACTAGAGCGTATGGAAGGGTGGATGCAGATGGTTCCAGGTATTTACTTGGTGACCATAGTGGGCTCCTCCACTTGCTTGTCATAGCCCATGAGAAAGAAAAGTGAGTTATGATTTATTTTTTTACTACATGCACATATATAATACTTTAACAATCTACAAATAATATAAGTCACTTTTCCTGGGTCCATTTGGATGTACTTTTCATATGTTATGAACTATGCTTTATGAATCCTTTTTCTAAAAATATGTTGATTGTAGGGTTACTGGACTAAAAATTGAGCTTCTAGGGGAAACATCTATAGCATCAACTATATCATATCTTGACAATGCATTTGTATATGTTGGTTCAAGCTATGGAGATTCCCAGGTATGTAAACATTCAGCATATAATTAGTTAAGATGGTTGAACTTATGTTTCTGCCTATAAGTGGATTTTGAGATATAGCATGTGACCAAAGTTTTTTTTTTTCATTATCCATTTCAGCTTGTTAAGTTGAATCTCCAACCTGATGCAAAAGGTTCTTATGTAGAAGTTCTAGAAAGGTACGTCAACTTGGGCCCAATTGTTGACTTTTGTGTGGTTGACTTGGAGAGGCAAGGTCAAGGGCAAGTTGTGACTTGCTCAGGAGCGTATAAAGATGGTTCCCTTCGCATTGTTAGAAACGGGATTGGGATCAATGAACAGGTAAGGACTTCTCATCCTCTTTTCTAGTGATATTCAAGTATGGTTATTAATTTGTTATGATATTTTTATTTTATTTTTAACAAAGTTATGATATTTGTTGTTGTTAAGGCATCCGTGGAACTACAAGGTATTAAAGGAATGTGGTCACTTAGATCTGCAACAGATGATCTTTATGACACTTTCTTGGTTGTGAGCTTCATCAGCGAGACTCGAATATTGGCCATGAATTTAGAGGATGAGCTAGAGGAAACTGAGATTGAGGGATTTTGTTCTCAAGTACAGACATTATTTTGTCATGACGCTATTCATAATCAACTTGTTCAGGTATGCATGGGCATGTATTATTCTCTTATCATTTCATTTTTACTTGACCTTTTTACCTGACCTAGAGCAAATCGTAATGACTCCCAAATAAGAGACATCTAATTGATCTTGATTTTTAAAATATCTTGTTAACTTAAAGTCGTGTAAACGCTGTTTCAGGTTACCTCAAGCTCTGTGAGACTGGTAAGTTCAACATCAAGAGAGCTACATAACGAATGGTTTGCACCCGCTGGTTTCTCAATAAATGTTGCCACTGCAAATGCTACTCAGGTACATCACCACTGTTCATCATTGGAGTTTGAATGAAACTGTATACCCTGTGTGCTGCTTGGCAATGCATGCCTAAGATCACTTATTCAATATTAAATCATGTGACAATTAGTTGCTAAATGCTGGCTCTTTTATGTGAAAAGTGGTTGATTTGGGCCCATTGGTTCTTTAGGTTACAAGTACACAAGCTTCAAATTAACATAAGACAGGGTCGCAGGACCGGACCTAATCGGTTCTAGGAGACTAGGCTTGGACTGGGCGTGGGTCTGGCATCTTTTGGTAGATGATTAGATCCAGTGTTCAGACATAATTGCCCTCAGACGCATGTCTGTCTATGCATATCTATTGCATCTTCGGAGAAATTCCAAATATCTATTTTTGTTTCTTTTTATTTGGCCAATTGCAGTTAACTTATCATGTAATAATTTTTATGTAATGTATCCTTGTATCTTATTTTGTGTGTCTCTTGTCTTATTATCTCGTTTCCTTCCTTCCTACTTGTGATATCAGGCGAAAGTCAACATTGACTTGAATTCATTTCCATGACAGGTTTTGTTGGCTACTAGAGGTGGTCATCTAGTTTACCTTGAAATTGGTGATGGTATTTTAGTTGAAAAAAAGCATGCCCAATTGAAGTATGATATCTCATGCCTTGACATAAACCCCATTGGTGAAAATCCAAACTATAGTAACCTTGCTGCAGTTGGTATGTGGACGGATATTAGTGTTAGAATATTTTCACTGCCTGACCTAAATCTCATCACTGAGGAACAATTAGGTGGTGAAATTATTCCCCGTTCTGTTCTTCTTTGTGCCTTTGAAGGGGTATGCCTTTTCTTAGAGTATATTCTAGTTATGATTTCATTAAGCTTTTACAACTTCGGTTCTACAAAAATAAGAGTGTTTATTGTTTATTTTCAGATACCTTACTTGTTGTGTGCTCTTGGAGATGGTCATCTTCTAAACTTTTTACTGAATACGAGCACTGGCGAATTAACAGATAGGAAAAAAGTGTCGCTTGGGACCCAGCCAATAACGTTACGAACATTTTCATCAAAGAATACCACACATGTTTTTGCAGCCTCTGATCGGCCCACGGTTATATACAGCAGTAACAAGAAATTGCTCTACAGTAACGTGAACCTAAAAGAAGTCAGTCACATGTGCCCTTTCAATTCTGCTGCTTTTCCAGACAGGTAACATTTGTTATTTTGCACTTCAGCTTATATGTTTTTACATTACTTATAACTTTTTTTACTTGTGGGCTACAGTCTGGCGATCGCTAAAGAAGGTGAATTGACAATTGGGACAATAGATGATATTCAGAAGCTTCATATTCGTTCTATCCCGCTTGGTGAACATGCGAGGCGAATCTGCCACCAAGAACAGTCCCGAACATTTGCTATATGTAGTTTGAAATACAATCAGTCAAGCACTGAAGATTCTGAAATGCATTTCATCCGCTTGTTGGATGATCAGACATTTGATTTCATATCGACTTATTCACTTGACCAGTTTGAGTATGGTTGTTCCATACTTAATTGCTCTTTCTCAGATGATAATAATGCATATTACTGTGTTGGCACGGCTTATGTTATGCCAGAGGAGAATGAACCAACGAAGGTTTGATCTTATTTTATTTTTGTAGCTTTGATATATTTGATATGCTGTTAATGCAAAAATTAATCTTTTCATTGATGGGCAAGCGTAGGGCCGAATTTTGGTTTTCATGGTTGAAGATGGGAAGCTACAGCTAGTAGCCGAGAAAGAAACTAAAGGTGCTGTTTACTCCTTGAATGCCTTCAATGGTAAACTTCTTGCTGCTATAAATCAAAAAATTCAGTTGTACAAGTGGATGCTTCGAGACGATGGTACACGAGAATTGCAATCTGAATGTGGACATCATGGGCACATACTTGCTCTCTATGTACAAACTCGCGGGGATTTTATTGTTGTTGGTGATTTGATGAAATCAATTTCATTGTTGATATATAAGGTACCCGACTGACAATTATTTTTCTAGTAACAGGTTAAAGTGGGTTGGGTCAAAGTAGATAGTTTTGTAGTTGCCGCAATGGGCCGGGTTGACCTGCATACAGTTTTTTGCCTTTCATTTGTTTTTTAGATTTATGTGCTAAATGTGATTACAGTAACTATGTTGTTAGTTACAATAGAAATGAAAGTTTTTTCTAAAGAAATGAAATAGCATGTTTTATCATATCAAATGCACTGTGGGTGAATTTTGACCTGTTTTACTCCTTCAGCCCTTTTGACCCCATTTCAGTTTTATCTAAAATAGGAAGTTCTTGGCCATTGTCTGTTGGACAGAAAGCATAATCCAAATTGACCCATTTAGTTGTGTTTACCAACTAATTACTTTCTTGGGTGTTTTTCAGCACGAGGAAGGTGCTATAGAGGAACGAGCCCGTGATTACAACGCTAACTGGATGTCAGCTGTCGAAATTCTCGATGACGATATTTATCTTGGTGCAGAGAACAACTTTAACCTTTTCACAGTTCGCAAAAACAGTGAAGGCGCCACTGATGAGGAACGAGGCCGTCTAGAAGTAGTTGGTGAATACCACCTGGGCGAATTTGTGAACCGTTTCCGACATGGTTCACTCGTGATGCGGTTACCTGATTCAGATGTCGGTCAAATCCCAACGATTATATTTGGAACAGTCAATGGTGTTATTGGTGTCATTGCCTCACTTCCTCAAGACCAATACATTTTCATGGAGAAACTTCAAACGAATTTGAGAAAGATTCTAAAAGGGGTTGGGGGTTTGAGCCACGAGCAATGGAGATCATTTTATAGTGAGAAGAAAACCGTTGACTCAAGAAACTTCTTGGATGGCGACTTAATTGAGACGTTTCTTGATTTGGGACGGAACAGAATGGAAGAAATCTCTAAAGCAATGAATGTGTCAGTGGAGGAACTTATGAAAAGAGTAGAAGAGTTAACAAGGTTGCATTAGTTTTTTTCCTACTTTCTGAAGAAACTTTGTTTTGAAACCTTGACATGTAAAACTTTGCACTTCCTTTTTTGTTGGTGTGTATTATTTTTTATCTATCATGTTTCATAAGTGAAAGGGGAAAAGAGTCTGGCCTGGGTGTGAACTTTATCTTGCCTTGTGTATTTTATATTTTCCTGGATTGTGAAATATTTGTAACTGTTGTATACAAGGTAGGGCCAACCAAAGCAAATAAGTCAATAATGACTTGCTTTATTGGGTTGGGCCGAACTTCTTGAGATCTTTTCTGGGTTTTCTTGATAATTTTGATCCATATTGTCAGTTCTGTCTTTATGATGGCATCACGGTGGTTGACAGTGGTCGGTGGCCGCTGGTAGTGTTGATGACTTGATATCGCATTTTGACAGGCTAGCCCCAACTTCCATGTCTTTGGTTTGACCTCCCAATAAAGTCCTTGCCTCGGGTGTCTACTAACCAAGTCTTGTTTGTCCCTCATGTTTTTTTCAAGTATTACAGAGAGGAATGCCTCCTACCCAAGACTTGCTTGTCTCTCATGGTTCTTCCGAGTATTACAGAGAGGAATGCCTCCTACCTAGGGTGAGACCGAGCCGAGTCGAGTTTTAGGGATTTTAGGTCGTTTGTTTATTTATTACTCGGATCGAGATCGAGCTCGAGTTCGTATAAATATTCAAAAATGTGTTCAAACTCGAGCTTGACTCGACTCGACTCATTATTGTTCGAGCTCGGCTTGATACTCGTATAGTTATTGAAATCTTATAGGATTAACGTATTTTTAAGTTTTGTTTCCATGTTTAGGAGCTCGAGCTCGATTAGCTCGTGTATTAGCTCGTGATTGAGCCCGTCTAAGCTCGTTTTCCAGTTAAGCTCTTTATATGACTAAAAGTAAGAGTCATAAACCTAGTTAAACAACACTTCAAAATTAACAAAGTTATCCATAACATGTCTTTGAATAGTTTATGTTACCCACCACAAAAACATAACAAGTAATACAAAAAATAAAAAATTCACCTTACATTTCATTCCACAATAATTCAAAACGAGTAACCCAATCTTTTGGTAGACAAGTTGTACATATGTGTGGATTTAGTGTAAAAAAAGTTAAGTAAAAAAAGATAAGGGGATAAAGGCATAAAATAGAAATAACTTTGATCACACTACTATGAACAGAAACGATCCATCAAAATTATCACTATTAAATATAAAGTTTGATTTATTGTATACATATGTAATATTTTACTATTATGGAAACGAACTTTAGAAAAAATCAACTATACAATATTGAAGTTCGTTTTATTACTATATGTATAAAATAAATGAGACTTTATTTCTAGTAATAAAAATTTTGACAGATCGTTTCTATTCATGGTAATGTGACAAAATTCGTTTATATTTTATGCATTTATCCAAAAAGTAAGCTATCTCACAAAGAATAACATGAAAAATAAGATGTTATTTTAAATTTATAAAAAAATCCTTTAGATAAAACATGTTATATTTACATTATCTAAAAGTGTGATACACTGATAAGCCCTCAACTTTTTTTTAAAATAATACATATTGTGTTATCCTTAAAATCTTGCTACCAAGTATCTAAAATATAGACAATCTTACACTTAAAATAAAAGTTCCTAGAATTTTCATCATACTTCTCACAAATGTTGAAGCATATAGATGTTCCAAAGTTTCAACTTTAATTTCTTGGAGATCATAACATTATGCTCCACGTTACCCGTTCGTCGTAGAGATTTAGTCATCGAAGTGATTTAGGATTTTAGGCTAATGTTTATACCAAAATTTGCAGTTGAAGTAAAAGTATGGGACATTTAAACCAGTAAGTAACCTAAGAAAACACACATGTTTCCTGTGTTCAATCATCTATAGAACCATGATGCTTAGCACCCAGTGAATCAACCAAAATGATTGCAAGAATTGCTCACAAAGACTAAATCATTATACTCCACCCTTACGGACACTCTGTCAAAGAAGCTGGAAAGGATTCTGATCCTTATAATACGAATGACTATGAAGCTAAATGAATTAGGTGCTACTTACAAATTTTGAAGAAAGCCTGTAAAATCTAGACTGGATTTTTGAGTTGAGCTGAGCCGAGTTTCTAAGCCTGGTCTTTGCCTATTGGACTTGATCAATTTGGTTTGGTTCATACACATTTCACATGCATCCATACATGTGTAAGATTTTTGGTAAAAGATTAAAGTTCAACCATATAGAATGCTTCTGGTCATAAATGCAATTGAATATCTCACCAATTCATGATAATATAAAGATATAAGGTCAGCCATCACAAGGAGCCATAATTTCCATGTTATGAGGGTTCAGCACCTACAGGCTACATGTATAGCTGCAAAATGTCCACGGCAGTTGCATAATTCTAGCTGTTAACAATTTTCATTTTGATGGTTTCATCGAAAATTATCTTTTTAATTTGTATTTTCGCAAGAGTCAGTTGCTTCTGGTCCTCCAGATTGCCAACACCCATCACTTTACAAAGCCATCTAATTTCACAAGTTGACTACTCTTATCCGATAAATTGTTTGATATCGAAAAAAGAAGTCAACTTTAACTGGACAAGATGAAAACGAAATATAGCCGAGCACAAATGTAAATGATTTAACATCTCAAGAACAGCAAACTTGTTCACAAGGCTCACTTAGTTGCATGTATTTCTTTCTATATATTTATACTCTCGATTTTGTACCGTAAAAGAGAATCAAGGTTTCATGACTGAACCTTCAAAAAGCCTATCATTTCCACAACCAAAAAAGACCTGTAATATGTAGAACACTGCACATACGCTAACATGAGTCTGCTGTAGATCTTGTTGAGAAACCCTGGCTCATTGACATTGTAATCTGCATATGGATAAACAGTGGCTGTTAAGTTGTATTTTGGAATAACACCTTAACAAAATATTCGAACCAAACGACATTACAGTTTGAAAGAATGGGTTGACTTGAACATATGATGAAATACATAGGCACAAAACTGATAGGTATTGTTCAAAAATTCTCATGCTTGTGGTGTCTTTTTTTCTTTCTTTTAACGATTTGCAAAAAATACCACTTGTTTGCAATGAAATAGCAGGTGATAGGCCGTAAAATATGATTACTCATTTCAGGACAGAAGTTTCAAGAACTATGATTTGAAAACAGAAAACTTTTGATATCGCCTTAATCATATAGGTATTTAGTTTCTTACCATATGCAAAGGGCAGTTTGTTTTACTGCCCGCATTGCAGCAGCAGCAAAGGCTTTGGCTGATTCTGCATTTGCTTCTGCTACCTCTGCTTCCCTTGCTGCCTTTTCAGCTTCTAAAAGAGCTGCCTCTGCTTCTGCAACTGCTTTCACAGCCATGGCAGCAGCCTGCCGTGGGGTCATGCTCCTCATCTTCTCCAACTCCGCATCAATATCTGCTTTTGTAAGAATCTTTGTACCACTGAGACAATACTCCTGCTTTACTTCTAGAAGCAAAGTAGATGGGTTCTTATCTAAACCCGAATATGAACTTGGTGTCATCCTGTATCGGTGCTGCACCTAATATTATCCAAAGCAAGACTTTCAAATAATGTATCTGCGTCCATGTAACTCAACCCAGCATTTTTGTAAAACCTAAGCTAATCCTAAAGATTTTCTTTATATTTATAAAAAGATGGTGTTTCCACAATCTAAAAAGCAGTCAATTACCTTCTTCAGTATTCCACAATCTATCAAGGCCTCCAACTCTGCTTTCAACAGTTTCTTAAGGTTGGTAGGCACCGAATAGTTCTCCTGTAATAGGTGTTAATAATGATGAAACTAATATAATTTCTCGAGGAATAGTAGAAGTATAAGCAAACCGACTGATTGTCTTTTCGAATTTCTGAGTAAGAAGAAAACATAAATACTTGGATTTACCGCGATGTATTTAGCAATAGCAGTAGGGGTAGAACCGATTGATTCCTTCAGCGTATCTATGGTATCCAATATAAGACTATCCAACCTACGTTAGTCAAATATACATTGTGAATAAAGATTTTAAGGGAGCATAGTGAAATGGCTTTAACTAAAAACTCCACATAATGACGTAATGCGATAAAGGCTACAACTGCTAATATATATGGACTGGCAGGCATTTCAGGAAAGCCAAAAATTCACAAGGTTATAGAATCTTCCAGGGGGCATGCTCATTAACTTCAGATCTCAAGTCAATATATGATAGGCCTAGTTTGTACTGTTAACCGCACCATTAAAAAGTGCACAAAAGCGTTCATTATAAGCCTATCGTATCCGTTTAGTTCTGTGTAAATGCAGGTAAAGAAGTGTAGCAAAAAGGCAAAAAGAATAGAAAAGACATACACGTTATAGGCTTAAAGAACCAGAAAATGGAGGCAGAGTTCATATTCCCTTGGGGTTTGACTTTGTGAAAAAGTTGAACATTGGGGACAACATGTAAGGAGTCAGTGGGAGCGTACTGGATCAAGTCTCGTCAAAATTGATCTGTTTTGTGCATGTATGACCTATTTAATCGTGCTATTCTATACTCGTGAATTCTACCATGTCCGTCTTCCTTCACTGTTACTACGCCCACACACATCATTCCAAGTGTACTAAAGTAATGCTCATGGACGGGTAGGAAGCTCACACTTCCTTAAAGGTGAAAGCAAAAGGCATCCTAATTTCAATCATTTTCTTGTTCTTATGCACTGAACTACAATGTGAGACTATGCAATAACCTATGACATACATTGATAGGTTTACTGACTATGTAGTTTAAATTTGCCTTCAAATCAAGTCTACTGGTATCTTTCACTCCATTTTTGAGTAAGAATTTCTATTCTGCTTATAAATAGCATACAGATTTACTCGAGGACTCGATAGTAAAAGAGTCTTAAAACTAACATATTCTTAGGATATCGGATTCATTCTTCTCATGATAATCTAAGTAGTAACAACTGCTTAAGAAAAGGAAAACAGTGCACACAGCATAGTTGAAAACAGGGAAGGCGAAATACAACAGAGGGTTGATATGACCTTGGCATTGGCATCTTAGAACTCCTGTTTTGCATTGATAGAGCTAATGCTGTAGAAGGATCTGTTTTCATGAAATCTTCTTTAGGAGCACTGGTAATATTTACGCAGTTCTCAGTTGGCTGTGTTTTTGGCATCGAAGGTTTAGCCCTCTGACAAGGTCGAAATCCACCAGCCATTCTGCACATATTTCTCCACTTATCCTGCTCCATCAATAGATAAAATCATAAATATACCCTTGTGGGGATGCACCATTATCGAACTTTCTAATATACATATAACAAAATTCATTAGCACCTTAAGGTCCAGATTTGAACGTAGATGCAAGACGGATCCAAACTTTGGGTCTTTAAGAATTGCTGCCCATCTGCCTGTTCCATACTTTACGACTCCAGCTTTAAAAGCAGCCTCCTCTTCCAATGACCACTTCTGCCTCTGCACACCCATTTACGAAGTTCCAAAACCTTCCCTACGACAAATTCCATAAAAAAAAAAGATAAGAAACAATATCAAACAGAGAGAGCATGTTTTCAATCTTTGAGACTTAAAAGGTAAATTGCCTATACATCAACACTATTTTAAGTATAATCACCCACAAAAATACCAAACATTAAGAATGTAATCAATTCAATACTCTAGGGCTTAGCTTCAGACCAGTAAACACACCATTTTCACTCACATTTCTACATATAAAACGAGAACCATAAAAAGATCGAGAACTACAAAATTATGTGTTCATTCACATGTGAAAACCGACTAATGTTCAAATGAAGAGGTGTTTGGATTGCTTACCTAAATGTGTATCTGTTTATTGCTTACTTTTACGACAGACAAACAATAACAAACACTCTGTGAAAAAACTGATTACTAACTTATCATATGACATATAAACACTTTAAAAAAGAAATTTTTTTAAGAGGTAAACACTTTAAAATAAGCAATCCTAAGAACAAAAACAAAACAAAAAAACGTTAAAAGCCTCAAAATTACTATTTAATTCACATATGATAGGATTTTTTTCACACGACTAAACCACCATTCACATGTACACAAAACAAATAACATGTCTTTTTAACACCTTTTTTTTTTTAATAAAAAACTTTTTTTTTTTCCCTCTTAAACAGACCCTTGAATTCATTAAAAAGGCATTACAATACAATGGCAGGTAGCCGGGCAACAAGTTGCGCCGCTACCCCCTTTTGAATAGCAAACCCAAT
>JAOEHQ010024761.1:0-14024 GCA_025447715.1 Asclepias incarnata
AAACTGTAATTTTTGAAAGGTAGGGACGAAACCTGCAAGCTGGGTACCACGACAGGGACAAAAATTGTAATTAACTCTATATATAATATAATCTATACTCCTTAATAAAGGGGGAACTCCTTCCCTATTTTCTCAAAAAAAGTCTACTGAAGTTCTTATTTTACCCTTATCATTTATTAACTAATTTAAATATCTCTACCTAAATACCTATAATACCCTTAATGAAATTATTTATAATATACATCTCTCAACCTTTAAAATAACTATTATTTACAACATATATCCTTTAACCCTTAAAATAATTACACTTTCCTCTTTTACATCAATTATTTTTACATAATAACCACACCGCCGCCGCCTATCCCCGCTACCGCCGCCGCCACCACCCGTCTTCGCCACCACCGCCGCCTACACCACCCCCACCACCACATGTCGCCGCCATTGCCACCACCCATCATCGCCATTACCACAGCGCCATCGATATCGTCATCACCGCCCATTGTGCGGGCTTCCGTCTAGTTTTATCTTAAGCTTTCTCATTTTTAACGGGTTTTACTTTTAACATGTTCAATATTTTCTCTTGATATGTTTTTGGCTCAAAACTTTTATTTGTTGCCCAACCTACTTTTTTACGTTTAGTATACTTTGATGGTTTGGTTATTAGTTTGTGCCACTGGTGAATTAAAAATGTTGGATTGGTAGTCACTGAACTGATCGCTATTAAAAGGAGTTCATAGCCCTTAAGCTCCCATGGCCTCAATTAAACTACAACATTTGTTACTTTTAATAAGTTATATACACACAATAAGCCGGTTTAAAAGTCGATACATATTATCGACTTTTGGTAATAATTGAATAAGTTTCCAGGTATTTACCCCTTAAGTTTGAAGTTATGCTTTAAGGTTGAAGTACTAAATCAAAATTTTAAAACATTGTAATGCAAGTTAATGTTTTATACACCAAATCAACAAAAGTTGTGAGTATACAATATAGTTTTTTAAATGATTAAAATGATAACTTCTTTAAAGTTTAGTTTTAAAGTAAGACAAATGTCTCAAAAACTTTAAGTTTGCTAATTATTTATTTAGTCACCATGAATTTTTATTTTTATTTTTTTCTAAATCCACCCAATTTTCAAAATTGTCAACCTGAGCACTCAATTGGGTTTTGTTGCCATTGGGGTTTTGGTCGATTGGTCAAGGTGTTTTCCCATAAGGGTTTCATCCTGGAAGAAAAGGTTCAAATCTTGTCAAAGACATTTGGGGAGGGGGTCTTTGTAATGCTATATTCATCCAAAACATGAAAGAGCAAACCCTTTAGGGCGTTATCATGATTCAAACTCCGGTAGGCACACCAATTCCAGAGCAAACCCTTCTGTCGTTAAAAAAGAAAAATCAAAAACCCTAAACCCTATAAACAAATATTAAAAAAGAAAAAAAAAATTAGAATTAGAATACCTATAAAAGAAAAATCAAAAAATTAAAAAAAATAAAAATAAAAATATGAGCAGCAATATATTTTTAAAAAATATAACTTACCAATAAATTCTTTTTTTGTTGGTGTTTTCTTCTTCAATCCAAACAAACCAACCATTCAACCTTTCATCTTATATACCTGTAAAACATCCACATAAGACACGTGTTGATTGAAGTTTAAACTTTTCAATCCAACTTTAAAGATTACTATTACTTTTATAACACCTGTAAAACAAAAAAGAAGAAGATGATGATGATGAGCAGCAGGTTCTTTATAACCTAAGGAGCAACGTTACCATCAAAGTACTTGGAGATTAAAATAATCAAACTAAACTAATAAATAAATAAAAGAAAAAACTTACCATTAAAAAATTTGGAAAATGGAAAATGAAAAGTGGAAAACAATAAAAAAAAAAAAATGTTTTCTAATTTCCCATTAAAAAGTGGAAAACAGTGTTCTCTGTTTTCTTGGAAATTTTTTTAGAAAACTATGATTTGATCGAGTTTTCTGTTTTCCATGTTTTCTTAGAAAACAAAAATGGGAAACAAGGGATGTTTTCCCCAACTAAACGCCCCCTAACTATCTCACTTCTTTTCTCTATATCAACAGGGGACAATAACAATGATAAAAGAATGATAACAATTACCAATCCGATCTAAATGCTTATATAATATAAGACGATTGGCAAAATAATGCTCGATCTATGGTCTATATGAAATAAAGCCCATTGTTAGAAGAGCAGATTTTAAGGCCAAGCACAAGAATATGACCCAATGATATAGACCATAGTCGTGTACCTGCTCAAACCTTGCATGATTAATCACGAACTTTTTTTTGAAACGGACGTTTTTGGAGGGAGTTTTGTCAAACAAGTTTTTGCAAAAAAAAATAATAATTATGAAACAAGTCAATTCGGTATTAGAATTGCCGGATTCGTCCACCTCAGCTGAATCCGGCATTTATAATGCCGGATTGGGTTTAAATTTTGACGCCGACCACTCTAATAAATTTCAGTCATGCCAAAAGTTGAATCCGGCATTATAAATACCGCATTATAAAAATAAATTAACATAACCAATCTGGCAATGTAAATGCCGGACTCACGTAAACTAGATGCCACGTAAACCCAACTGAGGTGGACGAATCCGGCATTTCTAATGCTGGATTTACTTGTTTTATAAAAAAATCTTTACCAAAAACTTGTTTGACAGAATCATCTCTAAATATATCCGTTCAAAAGAAAAAGTTCCACTTTCAGCTGTTCGATCAGGAATTTTGATATTTGCTTTAGACGCCTCTATTTTATATTTGCTTTAGACGCCTCTATTTTGCTTGTAAGGCCGTGTGTAGTAATCCTCTAGACGCCACATCCGACACCTAATGAATCCAAGATGCTACTACAAGCCAGCGTCTAAACATTTCTCCTAATTTCAGACGCACTAGACGAAGAGAGAGAAAGAGAATTGGGGCCGTTTAGTTTTTTATTTTTTGTTATGTGTGTGTGGTATATATATTTGTGTGTGTGGGTATAATAATAAAATATTTGAGGATGAGATGAAGAATAAGACTTAGTACGAGGGGTGTTCTTGGGGGTGTTCTAGGAGAGAGAAAAGCTGATGTGGTGCTGATGTGGCTGAAAGAATAGGGTGTTTTAGTTTTTCTTACTACGGATGACCTTAAATACAAAAATCTTAAAAAGAGATTTGACAATAAAGATTTTTTATTAAACCAAAGCCAAGGTGCCAAACAAACCCACCTTCAAATTCCATTCCATTGTAACACAACCACCATTCAAGAAAGAGAAAAACTTTCAAGGCAAAGGCTGCAGCAGTCTCTTTGCTTGATGGAATCACAATTTTACAAAACACAACAAAATTAGTGTAGAAAATAATAACAATAAAAAAGGGTTTCAAAAGTTGCAAAATTTCAAACACTTGAAACCAATCTCATCTAATTTTCCTTGGTAAAAAATCTTTTTACTTTCATCCCTTTATTAACTTGCAGTATATACGTATTTGTATGTATATATATATATGTTGATTATATTTGTTGAGTATCATTTGTTGAGTATCATTTGTTTTTAATGTATGTATATATGTAAGTATTTCTGTTCTGTTCTGTTAGGATCAAAGCCCTTAGTTGTTGAATGTATTAGGGTTTTTTTGGGGGGGTTGTTCCAAAGTTATTAAATCTTGAGTCGCCGATATGCGAAAAGTTTATAGTTTAGTGCATATATTTTTAGATTTTAATCATGCTTAACCGTTTATAAACTTGTTTGACTGTTTCTGTGTGGGGAACAGTTTCGAAGAGTTCAGGATACGAAACATATACATAATCAGTTTGTATTTTAAATAGATATGTGGTACCGCATAGATCTCGTCTCAAGAAGCCCTAATTAATGGAGAAGAAAAGGGAAAACAAACCCTTAGAAACAGGATAGTGGAGTCTTGGTTTGATTAGATTTCAGTTAATGTGTATAAACATGTTTGATCGGTTTAAGTTTGTTGTATTATTATAGAATAAGATGGCCTAGATTCCATTTTCTTGAAGAACTGTCAACATGGACCAGATATTTTGCTAATTTTATATGCAAATTTGCAGTGTTAAGCAGATCTAGTTTAGAAAAGAGAGCGAATAGGAACCAGAAATTTGGTTTACTTTATTCGTAAAATTGCAATACCTAAGCATTTAGCGTTAAAAATAGAGAGTAAATACATACGAAAGGAATCATGGGAGTAGGATGAGAGAACTTACACAATGGGACATGAAGCATCTTGGTGGTTTTGTTGTGAATTTTCTCGTTTTATAAGCTTAATCATGTGATATGATAGCACTGACACTCAACTTTTATCATGAATTTCTAGTGTAATTTCAGGTGTTTAAATTCTGAAGGCCAACCTAAGTTTTTGTGATCATATAGGTTCTAGGGGTGTTTCTATATGTGTTTTGGAGCTGATTATCTTTGAGTTGAATAGTAATAACTTGTTTTTAGTGTTTGGATGAATATATTCTGTTTCCGAGGATATAGTTATGTAGTGATCTTACAAGTTGCACCTTCACTGATTTTTAAACGGTAAAATAAAATTGCTCATCTACTCTTTCATTAGCCTAGTTTGAGAGACTTTTTGAGTTATTTCCATTTCATAAAATTTCTCTACCTTTTTTCACACGGGTCATCTTTGGTTGTTTTTTCTGTTAGTTGCGTAAATAAAATTTGCTGAAGTGCTGAACACTCAAAGTCTCAAACATCTGATTATTACAATTTCAATAAGGTGATAGGCGCTTTGAGGCGTGGTCAAAAAAGCCTAGGCGCTAGGCGAGTGCCTCATGTAAAAAAGACTCATATTTTGGCTAAATACTTGTATCAATCCTACATTCCATTTTCTACAAAACAAATGCTTTAAACATGCTTAAAAGTCACTTCTACATAATAAAAATGCACAAGATACCTTACATCTTCACTTACATACCAAAAGTTTTCACAAAAATGTAGTGACTACTAAAGCATCAATGTCAGGATATTAATATATATTAGTATAATATTATATGTTGTATATAACTTCTATATATAACATATAGTTTTTATTTATATTACCATCCTTAAATATTATGTATCTTTAATCTTTAATTAATTAATTACATAAGAAATCTAATTAAAAATATGTGAAAGAAATGGTAAAAATAAATACAAAATACTGTATAAAGGGAAAGATTCGCGCCTAGTCACCGCCTAGCAGCGTCTCAAGTAACACCAGTCCCCGAGTAGTGCCTTAGTGCCTAGAAGCGCCTAGCGCCTAGGCAGCACCTTTTCAAACCTAGGTTTGATTGCAAAACTCTAGTTTAAGAAATTATTGTTGATATGATCTGCATGTATAGTTATGTGGTATCAGTTATGTATTTTTGTGAAACCAACATGGTTTTATAACCATCTCTAAGGTGGACTAGTGGTAAGGCGTCCTGAAGGTCTCGGAAGAGACCTCGGTTCAAACCTCACTAGGTAAACATCTTGTGATGGTCGGGGAAAAAGTCTAGGAAACGGCCACGGGAATTCCGGTTAGGCCGCGTTTGTCAAAACCTAAGGCTCGACTTTTCTCAGGTAGCCTGAAATAGTGAAATTCCTCTCCTTTTACCCAACATGGTCGTATGGTGGTAATCTTGATTGAGGCACATTTGGGTCAGACATGAACTCCGTAATTAGAAAAATAGTATGGTAACGATGATATGTACAATTGATGTGATTTCTGTTAAGAATATTTGGTTCTAGTGACTCTTGACATATAGCCGAGCAGTTATTTTTAATGTCGTGTTCAGGTCACCTTGAAAGGTGGTTAAGGTAGTTTAGTTAGAGAAACAATGATGGAACCAAGTAGACCAATGAAGAAATGAATAGAGTTCAGGAGGTTTTTTGTCTTGATGCAAGTATTTGTTGCACTATATCTTGTAGTTTTGGGTTTTTAGATGTATATTGAAAATAATCATTATTTCAAGATTCAATTATAATTTTAGGTGGGTTTGAACCATGACTATATACTACATCTAAAATCTTGCTAATCTTGGTCTAACTGAAAGTGCCTATTGGATATTATTAAATCAATGTTTTAGTGGTTTTCTTGTCTTCCAAGGTTGATGGTTCATAACTTAATTAAGGAGGATGTAATATTGTGGAGCACCAGTATGCGACTTAGATTGCAGTATTTACACTGATCGAGGATTGGGTTATGATGTGTTTTTATACATATTCCTCGTTTTTAAATAAGAGAAGTTCTATACTAAAGTGAACTCAAGTATAAAAGTATGTTTGCTTGTTATGGTGGGTGCATATGCATTTCTCTAATCAAAATTTATTCAACCTGGTTATGATCTGACAATCAGAAGAGCTTTTGTGTGTAAGTGTGTAACCTCTTCTATTTCCTCTTACAGATGAATTTGTATGCATTTCTTTTTCAGTATCTCTGGAATGTCTCTGAAACCGAATTATCAATTTTGCTCTTCAATGGTTCTTGAAGTAGCTGGTAGTTTTTTTGGGTAAAAGGGATCACCCTGGTTAAATTAGTAGCTGGTAGTTGTACTTGTGCTTATGTTCCTTTTACATCTATATGATTGTTACATTTGTAAATAGATTGGGCTAATTACAAAAGAATGATCAGGACTTGGTTTGTGGTTGTTTGTCTTTTCTCAGTTTGGGGTCCACTAGGAAAACATAAACTGCAGAATTTTTGTTCATGTGAGTTTAGGCTTTGTTTAAACCCTTGACTTCTGGCTCATTAATTTGGCAGGTTTCGTTAACTGATTTTTTTGCTCTATTGGCATCACTTACATCCCTGTTATTGGATCCTTTGTCGACCGAGGTTGTACATCTTAATTATCTGTGAGAATATATGTGAACCATCCTAGTATATGCATAAATTATGTGTTACTTATCTTAGAATGAATCCTTCTTCTATCTAAAATAAAAGAATTGAAAGTTCATCCATGAAAATAAATGAAAACATGAATGAACAAAGGTTCTGTGTGCTTTCGAGTGGAAGCCGTCTTTTCCTTGACACTCAGGCAAGGAGAGGAACCAACTGGTCATGGTGTGTGTTGTGGCAATGGGTATATCGTAGCAGAGAAGGGAACAATTTAATAGTTTATGGCCCGTGAACACATTTGGTGAGGCTCAATTGGTGGAGGAAACAACGAATTTAACGGATATTTGAAGGCCATATCCAAGGGAAAATAGGCCTCATTTTTTGGGCCGAATCAAGAATTTTTCTATCTTGTTTAGTGTCTCACCATGATCTACAAGAGAAGGGAATACGTGGAAGGAATTGGGATCTTGGAATAGATGGTGCTAGGGCAACTTTCATAATATACCTTGAGAATAAGGTTTCTTTTGGAAGGGAAGTAATGTTAGTCTCGTTTGGAACCTCTGCGGTTTTAGAGTTAAAGTTTAGTAGCCGGCTCAACTGTTTTAATGGTATGATTTAGTAGCCGGCTCGGCCGGTTGAATAACTAAGGTTTAATGCCAGGCTTTGACTTATTTAATTGTAAAAGTTTAGTACTTTGCCTTAACCAATTCTATTATTAAGATTTAGTAATAAGGAGTCATTTATTTCATGTAAGGGATTAACCAAATTATTAGGGAGAAGATTAAAGATAGATTATATGTAGAGATTATTATTAGTTTCTTGGGTTTTGAGAAAGACGACTCAACTCTCAAAATTCAGCCAACCAGTTTCATTTTTTGTTAGTTATTTTTGTTGGATAAACTTGCTCAGGTCTTTACAGATTAATTCTGATTCAAGTATTTGAGGTTTCTCTGTATTTTATGTATGTATATTTGTTTTGCTTTGTGATTAGGTGGCATTGGGGTGCACGTGGACTCCAGATTTACACAGCTGCTACTTCTGAAGGCGTATGTGTAAATCATTGAAATAAATGACCTGGTGATGATGTTGGTACAGAGTTCTCTTCCCAGTACAATTGATGCTGGTCTCTCTTCTGTTCCTCAGCATGTGGAGCAAGAACGCTCATGTGTGTGGATGCCCAGTGATGGATCATGGCAGGAACCTACTGTATGCAATGAAGATCCTAAACTGGACCAATCACATGCTATTGCAGTAATCGAACACAAAAATAAGAATGATAGTTTGTGCTCTTTAAACTACTTAAGTTTTTCTTCCCAGTTATCAAATATGTCTGAAATTTCTACACCTAATCTTGTATACAAAAGAAGGAAGATTCAAAAGAAAGTTAATTTGTGTGACGTCTTACCACCGAATCAAAGTTCTACACTGACTTTTGTATACAAGCGAAGGAAGTTTCAAACTGAATCAAAATCAGGATCTGTTGATGGGGCCCCACTTGGAGACGAGGTTATTGAAGACCCAAAAAGTAGAATGCAAAAAAGCTCGAACCTACGGGCAGTAAATGATAGTTGTTCATCATCAAAATCGAATCTTGATATGGGTTCTTCTTTGAAACAGCAAGTGGATGATATTGGTGAGTGTTCATCTTCAGGTGTAATGATCATGGAAGGGTCAAGTTCCTGTTTCTCCTTTCTTAGAAAGCATGGAGTGCTTGAAAGACGTATTTCTAAAAAGCCGACGGTCGTTGATAAGAATACTTGTTTGAGGGCTTGTAAAGTCTGCGATCGATCCACCACGACTTTGAAAATGTTAATATGTGATCTCTGTGAAGAGTCATTTCATATGTCTTGCTGTAATCCTGTTATAAAGAAGGTACCTGTTGGCGATTGGTTCTGTCAATCTTGTTCAAGAAAACAACTCAAGAAAATGGAGACAAGTTCCAGGACATCAAGCCAGGATTGTTTAGGCCCCATAGCATCTATGTTAAGAGATGATCACCGTTATGCATCACATATTCGTATTGGCAAAGATTTTCAAGCAGAGGTTCCTGATTGGTCTGGTCCCCTTACTGAGTACGTTTTTTCTGGGAACTCTCAAATTCTACAAAAATGGGTCAATTTGGGTTGTGTTATATTTCAATTGGGTCTAAAAAAATATAGCCAAAAAGAGAACAAGTCAAAACCGGTTGAAAGCCGTCTAAAATCTATTGTACAACCTAGCAAATATTATTAAGTGTCGTACTAAAACAAGAGGTTTCAAACAGTAGTTGGTGGTATTGAAATTGCCACCTCGAGTTGGTAGTGTCGAGCACACGATGTTAGTCATAGGGTGTTGAACACTCCAAGATAAGGTGGTGGAACCTAACAAGAGCCTGGGTCAAATGATAGAATGGTTGAATAGTAGGACAGACAAAGATGATAGAGAGTAAAGATCAGTGAAGGAAGTGGGCGGGGAAAGTAAGAGTAGACTCCATTTGAAGGGTGCACTGGATGGGGAACACAAAAGTACAATATGCAATCAAAGAAACATGTCACATGCTATAATTTCATAGATGATTATGTGAGTGTGGAACATATATAAAACTAAAACTAAAGGGAAAATAGCAAGATTGAAGTAAGAAGTAAAACATGAGACCTATATAAGAAAGTAGGCATAGTCGCATAGAGAGAAATTATATGCAAGTGAAGGTAAGGCAGAGATCTATATCATATGTAAATGATGTAAACCCTCTATTCGAAAAGGAAAGTGTTAAATAAGGTGGCGAGGTGATCTAGTATGAAAAATGAATTAAAGTAACTATTAAGGGTTGTAGGACATCCTGACAACTCATAGTAAAAAAAATGAAATTAGGCAAGACTTTGGACCCGATGGAATTTCTATGGAATTTTCGAGACTTTGATTCACTGTAACCATGTTATGGCACACTAAGTTCTTCATTGTTTCTCTTGAGATAAAATGCCCTATGTTTGAAGGAAATGTAGCACGATCTTGTAAACTGTTATAAAGTTTACATATAAAACTATAAGAATGTTTAGGCTATACAATGAAGTCACGGAAGTTGGGTAACACTTAGGTTAAAGGGTGACTAGATTGTTTGGAACTTAGCTGTTTTGTGTTGAGAAGGTGACATCATTGTCGAGGGTTGGGTAAGGTGTCGAACCAGGTTTACAATTGTGACCCCGATCTCGCAGATATTTCGATTCCAGCGAATGATGACACTATATCTTCAATCTGCTGAGTTAAATATATAAATATATAATCTATTTTTATTTATCAAGTGATTATTAGAAGATTGTACTCATTTTCACCTACCACTTTGAGTGAAATACATGTGACACATTTTATTTGTAGCTAATATTACATCCAGTTTTTACCCAGGGTATCACTACTGAATTGCCCGACTATCTATAAAACATACATCAAAGTTTATCTCTAGTTTTGCCGCTTACATCTTGGTTAAACATATTGCTGTTATAGAAGAGAAGAATAATTGGAGATAAACAACCCCAAAAATGATATATATATATATATATATATATATATATGAGATAACTATTGCGTAAACCTTTGACATGTATAAATGACTAATATACATGAGGAAGATGTAGATAGTGAAAAGGAAATGGAAGTGTAGATGGTTAGGACGTGAAGGGTGATTGGGTAATGAAACTCATTCCCCTCAGTTTTATGGATAAATACAAATAATTCTGATGTTTATTTCATCATATTAACACTTAGTCGTATTTTTATCCTGTAAAGTTATGGTTTCTGCTTCATGTCTCACTTTCACCTTTTTTTTTGGTCATTTTTGTTATTTGCATTTGTATTTTATCAAGACTACTGTATCTTGATGCAGTGAACTTAATGATTACATCGAGCCTATGGAAATCAGTCCTTCGGAGTGTGCTAGCTATCAAGTAAGACCTTCCTATTGTTTGGACTTGACTGTTTCGATTGGCACTGGTGTAAATCTTTTGTAAAAGAATATTGTACATAATTATTTCAGGAATGGGATTCTAGCAAACTTTCAAGACTCAGTTCTATTGGGAATTGGATTCAATGTCGAGAAGTAGTTGATTATGTTGATGGAACTATCTGTGGAAAATGGCGCAGGTGATCCACCTTTTTTAGCTGTATTTATTTTACTGGTATTATTTTAGAGGTTGGTATTAGAAGTATCTGAAACTCAAGGCACTAGGCACACGCCTCACTTGTACCAGACCCCTTTTTTCACCAATTACTTGTATCAGTTTTACATACATTTTTACCAAGTAAATCTTTAAAGCTACTTAAAGTTCACTTCTACATAACAAAAGTACTTAAGATACTTCACTTACCTACCAAAAGTTTTCAAAAAATAAAAATAAAAATGTAGCGAGTCAAATGAAGCCAAAATGTTAAAAAAAATTGTGTATAATGAACAAGATATATAGTATATATGTAATTCAATAAAACTACAAGAGACCATCCAATTTCTTGTGGTGTTGCTTAATAGGGTTACCAAGTGAATTTCTACATATATTCACAAAAAACAGGATTAAAAAGAAGCCCAATAATAACCCAAGTAAAATTACTGAAGGATGTGGGCGAAGAAAAGCTCAGCGCCTTTCACTAAAAGGTACCCAAAAAAATGCCGCTTCATGTCGCCTTATTTACCAAAACTGTCTAGAGTAACATAATGCGATCTGACCATCGTCTAGGGTCGCCCGACATCTATGCCTCCCTTTCAAAGCTGTATATTGTATATTGTCCAAAACACCTGTTGTCTACAGTTTTTTATTCCTTTCTTTTAAACATGTGTCAGGGCCCCTCTCTTTGAAGTTCAAACTGATAATTGGGAATGTTTCAGCTCTATCCTCTGGGATCCAACCCGTGCTGATTGTGCTGCCCCGCAGGTATGTCTGTAAGGCAACCCTTTTTGTCTTTTGCTGCCCACTCTAGATATGTGTGTACAAAGATTTCAGACTGGAGAAATGTTTTTTATTTTCAAAATTCACCGGATTTCTCCTATATTTTCCACTAATCCTTTTCTTTAGTAGAAGTTTGTTACCCATGTTTGAACTTGATCACTTATTTGAAGTTGTGATCTCATGTATATGTTTATTCTTCCAATTTATGGGACTTCATGTTCAATATTTTAAATCTTATACATTTATATGCATAAGATGGCCTAGTGGTAAGGCAACCTGAAAAGAGACCCGGATTTGAACCTAGCCGGGTAACATCTTGGAATGGCCAGGGAAAAAGTCTAGGTAGCCTGAACAGGGTCCTCTCTTTTTATATAGCACAAACACATATATGAGGAGTGAGACTTGTGCCTAGGGTATGGATAGACTTGTGCTGAAAGAATAGGTTGGTCCATACTTGCGGAAAACGGAAATATTTTAAAAATGGAGTATTTATCAGAATGATTAGCTTTTTAAACTTTGTAAACCAATTTAAGAATTGTTTAAGTAGAGAAAAATTTGGACATGTAAATTATGAAATAATCTAGAACCAGGATGTTTTTGTGAACAATTAAAAAGTGGAGGAAGAAAATAAAGTAATGAACTATTAAGTATAGATTAAAAAAAAGACCGAGTCGGCTGTAAAAACCAAGAAGGTTATTAAGCTAAATAAGATATCTAGAGTGAAGAAAAGAAAGAGACTATCAATTAATCCCCATTTTGAAGATGAACAAAATGACGGGTAGGTAGCAGATCACATAATGTTTGATGGGGGTAATTGGGGTATCTAAGAAGTAATAATCAGGTTTCATGATTTTCAGAAGAGATTTACAGCAATAAACATGGCAGCTGTCAAACCTTAGTCGGGTCATGTAACGGGTCAAAAATGGTTCAGAGTGTTTGTAGTACAGGCCGAAAATATTTCCCTTATGTAACACGTTGGGATTATTTAGCTACTATGTTCACAGAAGCAATAAGCCCGCTTGGATGGGATGGCCACAAACATATTTGGTTTTTTTCTATAGATGTTACAAAAATTCTGTAAGAACAAGCATAATCTAATATTTTAAAATGAAACATTTTTTGAGGCTGTAAGCATTAAATATACATCTTGGGGGACGTTCAACCTGCTTGACCCGTTCCCCTTTGTTTGACCCTTTAGGGATAAACTATAACCCAAATTGACCCATTCAGAAATTGCCTTCACCATAACAAAAATCGACCCAATCAGAAATTGCGCACTTTAAGATTCTGGATGTTTATTAATGAATTTATATCGTACATACTTCAACAATAACACCTGTTTAGCCTCAAAGGCAATCCTACTCTTTCTTTCTAGTACATTCTCTTGTCAAGTTTGTATGCTCGAAATTTTTAAGTTTAATAATTGGGACAATGCCATATTCACCACCTACTGGAAGCCATCGTTCCCATTTTATGCTACTAGGTTTAAAATACTAAAACTAAAAATCTCTAACCCATCCATTGAACCCTATGATAACTTGTAACTGTATGCTTTTCAGGAGCTCGATAGTGATCAAGTTCTGAAGCAGTTGAAGTATATAGAAATGGTATATTTTTAGATTCTGCATTGCGCATTGATATTGATTATATATGATACAAATACCCTTAAAACTTGGGCGGTTCGCTGGGTTTGGGTAAGAGGTCAAAACGGATTGGGTCAAAAAACTATGTTTTTACTAGAGGTCGAAAGACTTAGGTCGGTTGGTTAATGCTTTAAATATGGTTATAGGAACTCTGATACTACAAGAATAATATTCTTTTTTTTTTAATAAGGCGACCCAAGAGGTCTTGTGCATTAAAGTGTATGATGAGTGCTTACTAACCCATTTTCTTAGTAGTGGCTTTCTTTACTTATTTGACTTGTGAGAGATCAATCGTAATCGATCCATCAAATGCGTACGTAGGTCGATATTGACTGATCAAAACTTCATTTTCTCTATGTTGATGGTATAAGTTCTTTATTATTATAACTCGACATGTCACGACTGTAGACTATGCATGGTACACGTCAAGTTTCTATAGTCTTATACATAAAAGACGTACAATTTATTCATTTGGCATCTGAATTTATCGACTTATGTCATTGTAAAATTATGATTGTATTCATATTGTGTGACATGTAGTTGAGGTCACGGCTTTCTGCGAAAAGGTGGAAGTTGGGGGCTAAAAAGGGTGTAGATCAACGAGAACATCCCGGGGATCCAAGAAATAGACAAAAATCATAGGT
>JAOEHQ010024772.1:0-14022 GCA_025447715.1 Asclepias incarnata
GTGCTTTTAATTTCCAAGTAGGTTCCTAATATATTTTTTATTTATTATCATACATACCCACCAATCAGTGGCGAAATAGGTAGTTGATAGTTGATGAGGGACATATATGACATTTCAAATGTTGATTTTTTAAAAAATTTTATAAATAAAATAAGTTAAATGTTTTATATATAGGTAATAGATAATAGATAGTCTAACTTTTTATATTACCTTAGATTAAAAAAAAATATTACAAATATCAATGAAGTATTAGATAAAATACTGAAATAAAAAATTTTAATAATTTTTTACTCGGTATGTTTTTTTATTTGTGAACTATAATAAAAAAGAAGCAGCTTAGCTTGGAATAGGACGTTGACAAAGTCAACCATTTGACTAATACTTTCAACGAATTCGTTACGGGATTGCGACTGAATTAAAGACGTTCATATCTCAATAGGAAATTTTGAACATTACTTAAAATTTAAAGTAGAAAATATACACACTGCGTAGACTAATATCGGTATGTGCTTTTAATTTCCAAGTAGGTTCCTAATATATTTTTTATTTATTATCATACATACCCACCAATCAGTGGCGAAATTAAAATATGTTGCAAGATTTCGGTCCTCTAGGCATCTTTCCATACCGAGGGGTTTTTGGCTTGTTAAGAGTTCCGCAAGAACCACTCCAAAGCTATATACATCACTCTTACCTGTTAGTTGTCCTGTATGAAAGTATTCGGGATCCAAGTATCCAAACGTCCCTTGAACTAGAGTGGTGACCTGATCATGACCCAAAGGGACTAACCTTGAGGCACCAAAATCTGCAATTTTTGCTGTGTAATTTTTATCCAACAAGATGTTAGTAGACTTCACATCTCTATGTATAATTGACATTCTAGCATCTGTGTGAAGATAAGCAAGTGCACTAGCAGATTCGTGTGCTATTCTTAAACGATTATCCCATGACAATCTCCCCGTGCCACCTTCTCCATTATGAATGTGATGATGCAGAGTGTTATTAGAGACAAATTCATAAACTAGTAATGGGACATCAGTTTCCAAACAACATCCCAAAAGTTGCACAACATTTTGGTGATTGATTTGTGTAAGAATTACCATTTCATTTATAAATTGCTCCCTTTGTCCTTGATCCACTCTCTGGGACTTCTTGATTGCTACGACACGCTTATCTGGCAGAGTTCCCTTGTACACGGTGCCATTACCTCCCCTTCCTAAAATCCTATCTTCTGCATAATTTGCGGTTGCTTCTTCCAATTCTTTGACTTGAAAAACTTTCATTGAACCAACACCGAAGCCACCCTTGCTTTTTAGTTTGTTTTCCAGTAGTACACCTCCATTTTGCTCAAAGAACTTTTCTCTTAGCTTAACTATCTTCCATTTCTTGGCTGTGAAGTACGACGCCAACAATCCGCTCAGTATTGCTAGGAGTCCAACTCCTGTACCTATATGTGATTGAATTGTCACATTCCATTTTGTGGTTTAAATCACTGAAAGCGATACTCTACAACAAGTTGGTGTTTAGTTGAAAATCTTGAAAATTTTTAAAACTCATATAAAGTAGGGATTACCTAAAGATAAAAGACGAACTGGAAATGGTTTAAGTCGACAACCATTTTGAATCTTGCCATCACCAGAATACCCTTGTTTGCATTTGCAGGTGTAATTCCCTGGAGTATTCGTACAAGTTCCATAACATGGAAACTTCTCAACATTTTGACACTCATCGATATCTAAAATAATAAACGTAATTAAGTCATCACAAAATCACCTATAAGTACACTAATCTATAATATATTATAAAACAAGGTACTTGTTAAAATAAAACAAGTATTAAAGTAAAACAAATAAAATAATTTTTTTCTCTTAATTGAAAATCGTCGTGCATCATGAAAATCTTAGTGCATCAGAGCATATATTTGTGCTCTATAAATCTTCGTGCATCACTTTTATCATGATCCAATGGTCAAGATCTTATCTTATTTGTTATACTTTAATACTTGTTTTACTCTAACCAACCCCTATAAAACAAATGCCCCCCTCCCCCTTTTTTCTCAAAAAAGTCATTTCATCTACCCAAATTATCTCTCTCCTTTATTCACTAATATAAATATCTCCACTTATACCTAAATAATCACTCTCCTTTATTTACTAATTTAAACATCTTCACTTAATATACTTATAATACTCTTAATAAACCAATTGATCATATATCAATCGGTACCTATTGCCTTTGAAACTTGGGGATACACATGTGAAAACCTATTGGTGGGGATTCGACTCCCAGCATGTGCAGTTTTAAGTAGAGGTATCTTATAGGTGCAGGTCTCTTATGGGCTGGGATTGGCGGGTACCTAAATGGTTCAGGGATCAGAGGGTTCCTTCCAATTTACCTTTTTTTTAATACCCTTAATGAAATTACTTTATACCATTTAACTCCTAAATAACTATACTATTTCCTTTGACATCAATAACCTTTACATCAATTGCCTACATTACTTGTCGCCGCCACCACCACCACCAATTTGGGTTCTCAAAATGACTTGTATTTTGATTCTCTTAACAAAATACAACCAAGGTTTAAAGAATCATAACATTACTATCATGAGTTTACAAACTAAACTCTGATTGACAAGATTTTATCGTTCTTTTCGATATTTAAGTTATGCGTAGTCAAAAAGAGAGAAATGTTAAATGTTAGTTGATTAATTAAAACATAAAAAAGGATAACGGTTAAAAAAGACAAATTGAAAAATATGTTATTATTTTAGATAATTAACTCATAAGGAAAATATTTCTCGATCCTAGTGATCAAGTTTATTAGTTTAACATATGGATTATCATCATGGTTATACCCGTACATACATGTGCTTAACAGTGATCGATACATGGAAAAACGCTGCTATATTTTTGCGAACAAGCATAGATCGTTTTGCACCTAGTTTAGGGATCTTATTAAAAGATTAATTAAAAAAATGAAGGTCTGCTTAATTGAGAGAGTGAGAGTGTTTAATTTATTTGTTTACTATACAATAGCTATTAGCTAACTTTTCACATCTAAATTCTATATGTACAAGTAAATCGTTTTATCATTAAAACCAAGGTGAAAACCTTACTTATTTGCTACTATTTATCGTGAGATATTTGCATAAAATAGCTACGAACTTTGTATTAATATCTACATCTAGAAATCAATATAAGAATCATCCAAAATAAAAAACAACTTTTGATTTATATCGATTATAGAAATCAACTTTCGATTTTTTCTAAATCTAGAAATTAAGTATAAAAATTATCCAAAATTGATAGTCAGTCAGATGTTGACACGTGTAAAGAGGTTTTACAATTGATAAAAATAATAAAATTGCTTACTATTTTGGATAATTTTTATATTTGATTCATAAATTTAGAAATTGACGCAAAATTTGTTACTATTTCGTGTAAATTACCCGTTTATCGTTGATATCAAAGTGAAAACTGTTTGTATGAAACGACAAATTAAGATGTCCTCTGTCAAATTTCTTTCAAGCATGTTTGACTTCAAAGCAAGCGTTAAACTGCTAGATTAAACAAATAGAAATGAACTGGAAATAATATCCACCGAAAGTAATTAATTACATCAATATTTTATGAACGTATATGGACACAACTACGGCCAGAATACATTGTATTTAACGTTGTCATGAAGACGTTCCCCAATCAATTTGATATCCCCGTCAATTCTTAAACAAGAATGGATGTTAATTTGATGAGCTAATTGGCATACATAGTTGTCATTGAGTCTTCTCGATGGTAATTTAATTCGGGGACATGCAACGTAAAAACAGAAGTCATATGTTCAAATCTCACACCGTGTCCTTTTAATTATTATGTTGAAAAAGTAAAAAAAATAAAATTAGACGCAACATTAGTCGGTAATGGGAAAGTTATCCATTTTGTTCAATAAGATATTAAGCATTTTTTACTATCTATAAGTAAGGATTAGTAGAATATTATTGATTACTTCAAGTTATGTTTAGTATTGTTATATAAAAGGATTTGTTTATCATGTAACTAAATCTATGTCATGAAAAAGGTGATTTATCCCTTTAATTAAATGTACAATCTACTTAAAAAAGAGATGATCAATAATGTTCTTTAACAGATATAATAGCTTAGTAAAGCATGGTTACTTAATTAAATTGTACCTTGGCACCCAGGAGATAGATAAGGATTGCCATGATAGCCTTCTTTGCAGATGCATCGATACCCACCGGATTCCCTCGTAGGGTTAACACACTCGCTATTTGATTGGCAAGCAAAACCATCCATTGCTTCCGCTTCGGCACAGCTCAGATTACCGATAGCCCATTCAAGAACTATTGGGACATCAGCTTCAATCCTATCAGCGAAAAAAGTATCATTTAAATCTGTTGCCCCATTGAACTTGAATACATCCTGCTCACCAACAAATGCAATTGTCCCAGGATTGTCATACATCGTACTATTATCTCTTGGTTGCTGTAACGCATTAAGCTGAGTCTCGTAGTAGCTTATGTCTTTGGGTATGGATGATTGACAACAGCCACTCCCTGAACATTCGTTAGCCAGAACATCATCAAGGTCTGAGCAAAAGACAATACAACCTGTAGACACATTTCTAGACTTGGTACGTGAGGTTAGCCAAGCATAATCATTACAACCAACGACTGTGAACTTATTTACTTCCGAGATAGTGTACGGAAAATCTGTATAATCCGATGAAATACTATATATGTTTGTAGCCACAATATTTGAAATGCGAAGAGCGGAATCAGAAATCTGTTTGATCCACGAGTAATCATCTTTTGTAATAAAAGCCTTTGGAGGATTTAAAGACGTGTTGCAATAAATGTCGAATCCATGGCCTATTGAACAATTTGTGTTGATGCCGATGCCAAAAGGGTATGGAACAATTAAGTCTCCACACCGGCTGTTGCAACCTGGCTTCGCTAAATTTGTAGCGTTCACAAGGTTGTAGGTCTCAGAGACGGGATTTATTCCAGATGCTGTAAACGAAAACATTAATAGTTCACAGAATACAACAAGGTTTTTCATGGCAGAGTTTTGTAGCTTTAAATGTACTAGTAATGTGTGAGGAGTGGAGTCCTCAATCTACCTTTATATAAGGCAATTTGACTTAAGATGCTCGGTTCAGCAGCATAGCTCATCAGAGGTCTTGATTTGGGCCAAATATTTGTGAGCTGGATCCAATATTTGGGCCTAAAAAATTTGATCCATTTATGTTGCATACACCACTCTTAAAACCATTTGGGCCTAATATTTGTGAACCGGACCCAATCTTCTATTAGTGCATCGAAAAACAGAGACGTCATAAAAAACAGAGTAATAAATACCCTGATTTTCAGGCTGCAATTTATTAGTAGATTGTTGTATTCTTATACTTTTAGTTAGCACATTTCGCAAGGAGAAACGTTGCATACGTACATACCAAAAGCTGTACGGATTTTGTCAAGCAGCAAACCACACATGGTTTTTAAGAATTAAGATGTACTTATTGGATCATGCATGCATGGTCGCGGTCCAACACAAGTCCGTACAACTAGGTTCATGACTTTGTTGTCAGTTTTCATTGCACCATGCCCAAGTAGAATGAACTTCTCGGATACCGCTTGACCCATATTGTGATACCGCTTGATATTCAAATATTCACGACGTCTTTGGACAGTCGTTTTTTCTCTCTGTAAAAGCAACTCATTGATACACTTCTTATTTTTATACTAATAATCTGTATAGGCTATTCTCATAACTATGTTTTACCTTCTGCTATTAATTACAAAGAAGTTAGGCATTTTTCATTCGATCGCTACGTTTTCTTTTTAGCTTCATTTGGTGGGACGTGTATCACAATAAAACTAATTAAATCACAGGAATTCATTCAACACACTAGCTAGCTCCAAATTAGTTTTCCTCAACGAAATTTTCACAGATATATCCATCTAATTATCAATTACCCATAATTCGAAAAAATATTATAAAATAACAGAAAAACATTTTATATATTCTGATTTTATTATTATTCAAAGATAATTTAACAGTGAAATACTTTTCATTCCTTTCATGGATATATGTTTTTGGAAAGAAAAAAAAACTACACATCTTTATGCTTTTTTCATCTTTTGCGTGGATCGGCATCAACTTAGGCTACGGTTCAATTATTGACCATTTTGATTGATCTTATCCTCTAGAGAAGACTCACAAAAGTCGTCGTGAAAAAAATTTCCAATTTGCCCCCCTTGAATATATTTACAATGAAATTTTTAAAAAAATTAATTAGGTAATCGGTATAAAACTTTGATTTAATTAGCAACTCTTCAAGAGTGTGAGGGGGTGTTATGTAATTTAGCGTCACAGTTGAGTCAACCATCGTCTCTTTCTATAAATTGCCACAATATCTATTTCTATTGGCAAAGAAACACAAAAAACAAAACAAAGAAACACAACGGTGTATTACATTACAACATATATATATATATAGATCGAGAAAAACATGTTTCGTCAATTTTTAATAATCATGTGTCTGTTTACAATGGCCGTGGGAACTACTCTTGAAGGTTCCAACAACTCAACAACAAGCATGAGGAACATAATAGCAAAGCCCGGATGTCCAACCAAGTGCGGGAATGTTATCATTCCTTACCCTTTTGGAATTGGCAGTGGTTGTTCCCTAAACAACTCATTCATCGTTACTTGTAACATGTCCGAAAAACCCCCAAAGTTGTTCCTCGGATCAAGCAATATCCAAATCCTCAACATTTCGGATTCGGAAGTGCGTGTTCCCACTGAAGTTGCTTCTTCATGCTACAACTATGATGGGAGTTTATCTAATGAAACTAGTGGGTCGACTAGGTTAAAGAAAATATTCTCAGATGATAGGACATTCTCTATCTCAGAAAAGAATATGTTCACAGTCATTGGGTGTGATGATTATGCTTTGATCGGGGATGACGAAAGTTCTTTCACCGGTTGTGTAGGACTATGCAGGAGACGAGTGAATGCATCGGATGGGCGTTGCTCAGGGGAAGGCTGTTGTCAGACATCTATAACAAATGGTTTCCAATATTACAATATTACACTCAACTCGCTTAAGAACCACACAGATATTTGGTACATCAATGAATGTGGCTATGCGTTCCTTGGTGAGGTTGGCACTTTTAAGTTTCATGGTGACGGTGATTTATCTGATGGTTCAGGCTTAGTGAAGAGGGTCGAGGCGACTGTTCAAGTTGTGATCGATTGGGTTCTCGACGGGCAAGATCCAAGATATGTATCTTGCCCCCGGATGGGTAAATGCAATGCCGAACCAACTTGCGGCCAGGGGGCTACGGTGTGCAAAGAGAATAGCCAGTGCTATGATGTAGATGGCGGTGGGTATCGATGTAAATGCAACCAAGGTTATGAGGGTAACCCATATCTTGATCAAGGCTGCCAAGGTAAAGTTTGTTGGTTAACTCAATATATGGGGAAATGCATTGTATGGTAAATTGGTAACGTATAGTATGTATTGCATCAATCCTCCATTCAATAATTAAGCTTATTTCCATTTCACCAATTTAAGGAACAGAATATCCGATTCATAAATTGGGGCAAAATTCACTGGAATTTGATCGGATACTGACCATACCTTATCAAATTTCCAGTATTTTTAACTTAACTTAATGGATGAAATTCGGATATCATGTTTCCTAATGAGTCAAATACAAAAAAAAAAAAAAAAAAAGAAAAAAAAAAGTTGTTGTTTTAACCTACGTGACATGTTAAAGTGCATATAAAGGTCTTTTATGTAAAATTTCGACTAAATGTTTTTACTTGTATTTTTTTTAAAAGTTTTGATTTATTTAATGTCCTCTAGTTTAACAAAAATACATCTTCGAAAACGGTATTGAGACACAAAACCTGTAGAATTAAGTGTTAGACATTTATTTAAGATAACTAAAAAGAGAGGTTTTGTAAGAATTAATTTAGCATATCCATGGACGGACGTACATATTTTTCATGATAATTTTCATGGCAATTCTCTAACTTGCATGGTTATTTTCCTATCGGTTTATAGACATCAACGAGTGCGAGGATCCACGAATCTACCCTTGCCATGGCAATTGCATCAATACCCCAGGGAGTTACAAATGTACTTGTCCGTTAGGATATGTTGGTAACGCAACATTACCAGGTGGTTGTGAACGACAAGTTATTGTACGTTCAAAAAAATTCCCGATCGTATTCATTTTATTAGGTAATTAACTCTTTCATATATATATATGAACACATGCATTTCTGGTCATTAATTAGTTCTCTTGCTGATCAATCTTCAAACTTGGTCTTTAATATCATCTTATACATTAACTTAAGATATACGGAGTATAATTTTTACCTTAAGCATGCATGACGGATTGACGGCCACATATACTTATTAGATCATGCATACATGGTCGCGGTCCAACACAAGTCGCGGTCCATTAAGTACATCTTAAAAACCATGATCCAATACGTACATCTTACAAATTAATTTTCCCCCTCTCTTATTAATGTCTGCAGCTTCATTTATAATGCAAATAAATTAATAATAGTAGCTAGAGTAATGCTATAGTACGTTACTAAAACGACTTTACTATAATTTTTATACAAAATGAAATGGACCAATCTCATAAATAGACAAATCTAAGGAAGAAAGAAAAGAAAGATATTTAGAATTGCTTATTTTACAGCTTTTTATGTTTATTGCTTCTTTTTTTAAGTAAATAAACAATAACAAATACTTTTTTGAAAACCGTTTATCTATTCATTTTATATGTCTTAAACACTTTTAAAATAATCAGGTTGGTATCAAGTTCTTTCTTTTTCACATATAAGTGCTTATAAACAAGCAATTATCAGGTTAATTTGTTATGTCATATCACCTTTTATACTATATATATATATATATATATATATTATATATATGTGTGTGTGTGTGTGTGTTGGTTATTGTAAAACAAATAGGATAAGATCTTAACCATTGGATCATGATAAAACTGATGCACGAAGATTTATAAAACACAAGTATATATATACTGATATACGAAGATTTTCATGATGCATAATGATTTTGAGTTAAGAGAAATTAATTGTTTTATTTGTTTACTTTAATATTTGTTTTATTTAAACCAGAACATTTATATATATATATATATATATATATATATATAAACAAAGGTTCTTGCGAAAACCTTTTTTTGTGAGAATTTAAAAATTATATATTAAATTACACGTTTTTAAAGTTCATTTACATTTGAAAAGTCACGTCATGTGAACAAAAAAATTGTTAAAAACATATAAAAATACCTATAACTTGATATGTTCATATGTGAATATTACATGTGAACAAATTCATTCACAAACAAATAGAACAAGTTATACGTAATTTTACATGTTTTTAATAATTTTTTTTGTTCTCATATGAATTTTTATTATGTTTTACATGTGAATTCACATGTGATGTAATATATAATTTTAAAGTTCTTGCGGCTCTCGCTAAAAAAAAGGTTCTCGCAAAAACTTTCCCTATATATATAATATGGGCAATGATACTTGTATCATAACTTTTAATATTTTTACCACCAATGTGCATTCAGGAGTTGTACGGTATGCATAAATTATGATATATTGTAGTAGATTTTATCAAAAACAGTTATACGAAAATCACTACCCATATAATATATATATATATACACTAGCATACTACGCGCGCAATGTAGTGAGATTAAATATTTATTGGACGTTGTCTACTGATTTTTATAGTGGTTCGTCGCAACCTCGCAAATAGTTTAATAGTATAGAAAATAACGTGATGCATGTCTCCTATTAAAAAATAAAACAATCTTTTGAAAAACTACACTATTGTATTAATAAATGAATTCGTTAACAAAAAATTAAGTTATGAATAATTTATATTGTATTTTATATATAATATTGTTGTTGTTGTTAGAAAAAGTTCATTATTAAAAAGTATAAAATATAAGTTATAAAAAATCAAGTTGTAATTTAGAAGAGATTTATAGTAAGCAACAATAAATCTAGCATCAACTTTATATTAGGAGAATTGGTTATCATCATTCTTTTTAAATCAAAGATCATAGGTTCAAATCGTATTTTTTTCAAAATAAAAATTAAAAGTCGTTTATTTAACTTAAGGGATATAATAGGTATTTCAAGTTCGTATTCTTAGTGGGTGGGGGGGGGGGTTTAAAATATTTTGTGTGTGTGTGTGTGTGTGTGTGTCTATATATATATATATATATATTAATATTCACCATGGCATATTAATTATCAAACTTATTAGGGAGATCGGTGTGGGCGACAAATATGAGCAGTAGCGTTTTTTGGCATGATAAAAACACCACCCCCTACCATTTGACAAGGGTTGGCATGCGGCATTAGCATATGAAATCGGCATATGTTTGCTGATGGAGAGCGAAATAGGCATGGTAACACCACTCCCTATATGGTACCACCCCCACTTCCCACATGACACGTGGCCATCATCCCCTTTTTCTTTTTACTTCTTTTTACTTTAATTAATTAATATTTGTTGGTAGACATTTGGACACACTTTTAGCTACCACCCCTAGAAATGATTTGGCAAGTTTTGGCATGAGTGATGTGGCTTGATTTGCTTAAGTGTTATCATGCCAAATTTTGACTTATTGGCAACCACACTTATCACTTTTATGGTCCAAGTTAAAAATGATGTATTTGTTCAGGTGTTTTCTTGGGCACTGGGATACTAGTTTTAACAATTTGGATGAGCAAAGTAGTCCGAAAGAGGGAAGATAAGAAACGTAGAGAGAAGTTCTTCAAAAGAAACGGTGGATTGTTGTTGCAACAACAAACATCAAATGGTGAAGATGCAATTGAGAGAACAAGAATGTTCAGTGCGAGAGAGTTAGAGAAAGCCACTGATCAATACAACAACAATAGAATAGTTGGACGAGGAGGGCAAGGAACAGTATACAAAGGCATGTTACCAAATGGAAAAATAGTAGCAGTGAAGAAGTCCGTGCTTGTAGATGAAACTCAAGTTGAGTCATTTATCAATGAGGTATTTTTACTTTCCCAAATTAGCCACAGGAATGTGGTAAAGCTATTGGGATGTTGTTTAGAAACCGAAGTCCCGGTTCTCGTATATGAATTTGTCTCAAATGGAAATCTCTTCCAATTCATACACGATGAGAATTACGAGTTTCCTACGTTGTGGAGTATCAGGATAACAATTGCTACTGAGGTTGCTGGAGCTCTTGCCTATATGCATTCGGCAACTTCCATTCCTATATATCATCGAGACATTAAATCTTCCAACATACTTTTGGATGAAAAATTTAGAGCAAAATTATCAGATTTTGGAATATCAAAGTCTGTCATGGGGGATCAAACTCACTTGAGCACCGTAGTCAAAGGGACCTATGGGTACCTAGATCCCGAGTACTTTCAATCAAACCAATTCACCGAAAAAAGCGATGTTTATAGCTTTGGGATTGTTCTGGTTGAGCTTTTAACTGGAAAGAAGCCTATATATTCAACAGGCCCAGGGGAATCGAGAAGCTTGGCAACACTGATTTTATCAATGGAAGAAGAGCTTATTTTGAAAAACATTGATGATCGCGTGTTAGATGGTCCAAAAGAGCAACTCATAGCAGTTGCTAAGCTTGCAAAAAGATGCTTAAATTTGAATGGTAAGCTAAGGCCAACTATGAAAGATGTTGCAACAGAGTTGGAGGGGATACGATCATCAAGTCCGTAAATCATATTAGCTAAATGTTTTTATTATATTTTATATATTTTGTATCAATGGTATTTCGTGGAATATGTTGGATTGAAACTTATTTGTATATTACCAATGAAAAAACTTTTAGTCTTCTAGCTAAATAAATTTATCTCGTTTCTAATTTAGATTGTTATTACGTACAATATATTTTTCTATTTCAATTCTAAATGCCAGATGAAAGTTATACGGATCCATGTTTAATGACAATTCAAGTAGCCAATGAGCTCTTGTGATCAAATGGGGAGGTGGGAGGCTTTGTTTTTCCGGAGGTTCCAGGTACAAATCCAAACATTAGCGTTTAATTACTAACTTGGAGAAAACTATCTACTAGCAATTAACATTTGTCGTTAAAAAAATGACAATTCAAGTAAAGATAAACATTTTTTAGAAAACATTATTAAATTAAGTTAAAGATTAACATATTTTACATGTCATTGTCTTCATTGACTATTTATAGACTACATATTATTATTTTCATTTACATATAATAATAATTAAATTAAGTAAACTACAACACAAAAAATTTTGGTTTATTAATCGTCTCAAATACCACGAAGTCGAAAATCTTTGGTCAAGAGGTATATTTGTAAATATGACACAAGACCACGAAAATCTACGAAACATGGCTATATTTATTTGTGAAAGTATGAGCATATTTTGACTTGGCTCACATTTGGCAATAAAAATTTGAAGACCAGCCCTATCCATATAATTTACTTGTTTTTATCATCCCGCTTGACAATAACAAAATTTGGGAAAAGGTATGGGCATTGTTTCTAGGGGTTGTATCAAGGAGTGGGCCATTGCCCTAGAAAAATTAAATTTTGTCATGGATTTTTTAAATTTTTTCTTTGAATAATTAAATTTTGTCTTTTTTTAGATATTTTTCCCACAAATTTTTAAATTATGCCCTCTTTTATAAAAAATTTCTGATATCGCCACTATTCGTCTCTAACTTCAACTATGAAGCTCGGATTGTTGGATGTTGAACCTGGCATAATCACTTCAATTAATTTCAAATTTTATTTCTGCCAATCCTCGTTCCATCTTCCTTTACATATTTAAACCAAAAGATATAGACTTGACTTGTACCATTTAAAGCCGTGTAAAAAAAGATAGTATGAACTATCTACTAAAGATATCATGTGATTCATGTCGTTTATAATTACTTAAAGGATAAACAAACGTTACCATCATATCAACCGAAAATGTTTGGAAAAGTTTTAAAAAGAAAAAAGAAAAAGATAAGATAGAATAAAGTGAATATAAAGTTTAATTTACACTCACTCACTTTTATAATAGAGTGTATTTACATTTTTATTTTACGAGAACATGACAATGATCACACTCTATTACACACAAAAAATAAAATATATGTGACATAGGCATAATATTTTTTTAGATCCACTCACTTTTTTCTCAAGCTGGACATTACATAATACCTTCCGATATTTTACCACACCTATAGAATACATTTAAAATAAAAAAGTAAAAAATAAATTCAAACGAACCCAATGGCAAAGCTTAGTTGGGGGCCGCCCCCTTATGGCTCAGTAGTGTAGTTTTATTCGTAATTCGTTCGAAAAATTTATATGCATTAAGCCGGGTCCCCTTGATAACTTTCAGCCCCCTATTAAAATTTTCAGTCACTAAACGAACAAACACAATGCTGTCTGCATCAGCCATCACGCCAGCCACTGAGCTAGCTCCCAGCCTTCCACGCCGAAGAACTCGGCATGGTAGCTGGTTTCGCATGCTATCACGTTGGCGTTGAAGATGCTCTTGTGATTAGAACATCTCTAATAAGAGGGTATGCTTGAGTTATTACATCTAGCTAGGTCGCAAGAGATACGAAGGGTTATGCTATTTGAACTAATTAATTATATGGATGGGAGAATTTAACGTACGTTATCTAGTTGAAATGAATTTATTGTTTTTGGACTATGTACATATGGCCTTAAGTTATCTTCTTGTATCATATATGGGTTGTTACTAATATAAAAATTTACAATTGATACTACCATTTGATAAACACTCTAATCGCGTAACTTTTTTTAGGGGGGACGTATAAAATTTTAATTCTGGAAATTATGTATGAAATTGATGAAGAAGTTGATGGTAAATGGATGATTCAGTGGAAAATCTTATAAGCTGGAAGCTTGGCACACAACTCATTGTAAA
>JAOEHQ010024783.1:0-14022 GCA_025447715.1 Asclepias incarnata
ACTGCTGAGTTCGGACATCACCCTTGTAAGGTGATGTGCGCGTCGGCATTTGAATAATGTGCGCTTGTCAAAAAAAAGAAAAAGTTATTACTTTTATTTTTTGACAGGTAACTAGTTATTACTTGATGTAATGATTATGATGTCATGAAAATGTGTGTTAAGTGGACACTTAAAATGGGAAGATAATAAATAGTGTGACTACAGTGCTGGTATACAGAATTTATCTGTTGTAAACACATTAGAGTGTATCTGCAATTCAAATCCAAATACAGAAGTAGTTGATGACTTCATTGCTAAGGATCTGCCAACAAGCGTTGGTGTAAATATCTCTTCAGCTATGTTATAAAATCCTTCAATTTGTCTTTTTTTCTTTGTTTAACAAGACCTACGACTATATATTTTTATTTTTTATTTACCAATTGTATAAAAGTTTGGTTAGTTTTATGGATTATTAAAACATGTAAGATAAATATGGCCAACCATATAAGTTTTTCAACTACACTGGTCAACCATAAAATACTGGTACATGTTAACTGATACTAGATGGATGCCCGCACGATGCGACGGCGATGGTGGTAGTGACGGCGGTGTGGTGGTGGCGGCGACGGGTGGTGTGGTGGTGACTGGTGGTGGTGGTAGTGTAGGTTATTGATGTTAAAGGTAATTGATGTAAAATGGGGTAGTGCAGTTATTTTAGGAGTTGAGTGATAGATGTTGTACATTAATTCATTAATAGTATTTTTGGTAGACCATATATGTTAGGTGCAGAGGCGGAGCCAGGATTTTGGTTCAGGGGTATGCCGAAAAATTTATTATGTATAAACAAGTGACAAAATAGTATTTTGGGTGTGCCAAAATTTACCTATACAAGAAAATAAGGCTAAAATACACTAGCGTTTATTCTTTTAGGGTTGGCCACGACCAACCTTACCCTCCACATGGCTCCACCCCTGACCTCAACGCACCAAGCACATTGAGATTGACATCCATTTTGTTCGGGACAAAGTTGCCACCAGACAGATTCGCGTCCTACATGTTCCCTCACGATACCAATACGCGGACATCTTTATGAAAGGACTCCCAACTCCCTTATTCATCGACTTTCGATTTAGTTTGAGTGTCCGTGAACCTCCCGCTCAAACTGCGGGGGCATGTTAAGAGATATTATAGTTATGTATTATTATTAGCATTATGTAATGGTAGCCCGACCCATCTTTGTATACCAGCCCGTTAGGTCTTGCAAACATCTATGTAAACATCTATATAATGGTGCATAATGAGAATACAAAACAGAGGAAAATTCCATTACTTAAAGCAATCTTACTCATTGGACCTCAGATATTGCAGATGAAAAAGGTAAACCTTCAAGATATTAGTCACAAGGCAGAAGTCCAGAAGGAAAACATTGAAATATGTATACATGAATCACATCGTGCTTAAACGACTATCAGCACCAAGCACCATGACTTTCATTGTTTGAGGCAAAGACTTGTAAATCAATACAATTAGTTGGAATACATTTCATTTGAGGGATTCATGATATTTTATATGTACTACATTCAAAACTAACGTATCATTCATGATTGTATTGGAATTACATTTCATTTGAGGGCTTTGTGATATTGTATATGTATTTCATTCAAAACTTATTTTCCCGTTACTTTGGATGGCATTTATTTTGTATGTTTTGACGATTATTTGCAAAATATTTCGACCTATGCTAGGCTATTTATATTGCTTCGTATAAACTATATTTTTTATTGCAAGATTTTTTTAAATTCTTTTGGATAACTACAGGTGGTTTCCAAGAAATTTCTATCAAAATTAGTTTTTTTATATGATAAAAATATATAAAACTAATTAATTTCGATGTAAATTCGTTGGAAGTTAAAATATATTACTGACGAATTTCTGACACAAATTTTTGATAGACAATAGGATAACCACACCAACATGTTTATGTTTACTCCAAAAGGATAACCACACCAAACATGCTTATGTTTACTCCAAAAGAATCATGTAGGAAACTTTCTTTTTAACAAATAGGCCGTATCCGTTTTCGTTTTTAAGAGCAATACTACAACCACAATAACATATTCATGTTTATTTCCAAAAATCACAAAGGAAAAAAATGTTTAAAAAAACTAAAAAGACCAACAAAAAAATAAAGAAAAAGTACTAAAAAAATTTCAAAAAAATATATGCAAACCAAAAACGTTAAAGAAACAAAAATGTTACAAACATTATAAAAAAAACAAAAATTACAAAATATATGTTAAAAAGTAAAATGTTACAGAAACCAAATACAAAAGTTATAAAAAAACCATATATATATATATATATAAACCATATTTGTACAAAGTAAAAAAAAAATGATAAAATACATAATACAAAATACAAAAATATAAAATAAAAAAGATATAACTTAAAAAAAAAAGAGAAATATATCACTGAAAAACAAAGGACACTAAAAAACAGAAAATGCCATAATCCCCAATACTCAATGCTCATGGCTAAAAGAAAGATAATGTTATGATTTTGTGACAAAGTAAATTTGGAATTTGTTGTTAAATATTATGGGAAGGGAGAAGATGTTGACTTTGTGACTTAGATGACATTACACATCATTAATTTTCATCTATTTAAATGATACAAAATTAAATTAAAAATAAAAAATGACTGGTAACAAATTGTATAAATTATAAAAGATGTTTTTGCCAGTGTTTATTTTTCTCCTATAAAGATTTTTTTTGTTTTGGCCTCAATACAATTTTTTGAATTACTTTCAAACAATTTGCCCATACTAAAAATGCACGTGGGACAAAATAAACATTATTGACAACCATTTGCTTTAATATATAGAATAATAGTAGTAGGTAAAAAATTTTAAGAGAAAGAAAAGAAATAATACTATTATCTTTACGTAAACAAAATAAAATTAAACTAGATTAAAAACGCTTAAAAAATAGTAAGAAGAAAAAAAAAAAAAACAATACATTAAATAAATTAAAAGCACTTAAATAATCAAAAACCAAAGAAAAACACGAAAGTGGGCTCCGAAACCATGACCAATCGGCCCATTCAATTTTATGTTCCCCCAAATTATTTATTTGTAATAAATTTTTTTTAACCAAAATCTCACACTCCAAAGACTTCAAAACCCTAACCCTAATTAATATTCACTTAACTCGGGTCAATATTAATAAATATCGTAGGAAAATAATAAACAAAACCGGCCTTATAAGGATTGGTTTAGGGTTACCAGACATTTGCTGGAGGTCGTCTGTTCGAATCTCATCTCCGTCTTTTTCTTTTTCTCTCAATAGCAGCAATAATTCGTTTCCTCTTTCCCTCGTACAAGAAAACAGTTTACAAGAGGTCCCAAACTGATTTTCCCATTCTTTTTTAATTTAATTTATCAGTTTGGAATTTATTAGTTTTTAAATTAAATTCTTTGAAAACCCATTCAATTATATCAATATATATATATATATTAGGTTTCTTGAATTATAAGTAGTTAAAGTTTGCAACTTTATTATACAAATTTGAATAGTGTTTCTTTTTGAATTATAAGTAGTTCAAGTTTGCAACTTTATTATTAGGGTCTTGCTAATGCCAAAGCCTATAATGTCGTTAACGTGCACAAATAGTTGTATTTTTTATTATAAAATTCAGTGGTGGACTTTTGACGTGGAAAGTTTAATTTTCTTTATGCACCTTAACGAAAAGGGTTGTAGTTAACATTTTTCTTATTATTATTATTGTCTACTTTTTAGGGGTGTCTGGTGTAGCTTTTATTTGAATGCTTATAGATTTTTTAGCCTACCTAGAAGAAATAAGCAGGTTTAGTGTTTGGTTGAGTTTTTTGGGTTATGTTTTTAGGCTTATATAAGCCAATTTTAAGAAGACATGTTGACAAAGTTTTTTTAACAAAAGCCTTGAAATCTAAGCAAAAAACCATTTTTGCCATATAAGCGAATCCAAACACTAAGTTATAAACTTAAAAAATATAAGCTAAAAGTTACTTTTTATAAATAAGCATAAGCAAATAATTAAAAGCTAGGCCAAACGCCCCCTTAGCCAAAGTGGGTTTTTGGCATTTACATTTTACCCCCTCATGTTTTTGGTTTTTTTTTTTTTTGGATTTTGAAAATGACATTTTGCACTACACTATAAGTTTTGAAGTGTAAGGTTGTTGCTTTAAGTAATGGATTGTATCTAATAGGTTCACTTATATGAAATATTGACACTCTTAGATCGACTCATCATAGAAGATAGAATTCGTGAGAAAGAGAGACCTTCTTAGGTAGTTACGTTAAACGTTTGGAAGTCGTGTGAACCGTCTTATGATTGATGCAAATCAGTTTGTCCTTTCATGATGTACAGATGCCTTTACGTCAAATAAATGACCGACGATTTTCAAGATAATAACTTAGAACCAGTTGCTATGTATGCTGATACCTGATCAACCATGAAATATGTTGAAGTGACCTTCCAGTAAATGTAAAGACCCCATTAGTTAAATTTGATCAGGTAGACACTTTGCTAGGTACTTATCATAGAACTGCAATTTAAAGAACATTTTGTAAACGAAAACAGAAAGCAATTGGCCATACTTAGCTTTAATCATGATTAGAGACGGCAAAAGAGGCAGGTGACCGCGTAAGGTCAATAGAAGTAACTGAAAAGAATCCCTCAATGAAACTTAAACTTTGGATTTTTAGCTGATATAGCATCAAAATTAGTCGAAATGACATCTGGGTATTGATGGATACTTTGTTAAGAACACGTACTTATTATTTATTATTGTCTGCTTTTTCCATAACCTCATACTGATTATTTGTACAGTTCGAGCTAACACAACCTTCAACTGTTTAGCTGAAGCGGGTTATACTGTGAATGGTAAAATAGGATGTACACAACCCTGAGAATGAGTTTAGTTGTCATTTAGGGGCAGAAATTGTATACTCTCTTTGGGTTGACGATTGCACTAGACCAGAGACTGCGATTTCTTTTAAGTTACTTGGCGACCTTTATAGGTAACCAGAATGCTTGAAACAGTAGATCGGTCAATAGATGTCCATTAGTATTAAAGACGGTTTGCTATCCAAATATTACTAACAAATGGTCTTATGTTATTATTATATAATATGTGTTTTATTACAACTGAACGAGTCAAAGAAGCAATAGTATTATGACCAGTAACAGTATGACATCTTGAAACAGGTCACAAACACAAGGATCAGGCAGCAACAGCCAAGATTTGCAAACAGTCATTCAGAACCTAACCGTTACTGCATACAATCGCAATAATCGACGTCTGCGCGACTGGACTTACCTAGTTACTCCCTAATTTTCCGATATTAACAATGAACAGAAGTTACAGAGGAGCACCAGACCAGAACTCAACTTTAAAACTTACATTTACTAAGCAGCCTTATATCGAAGATGTCCGTCCGCGAAAAATGTTAGTATTTTCATTTAATCAATTGTTTCATTTTAATGATTTTGCTAAACATATATATATATATATATATGTTACACGCCTAAAAGTATTGTAACTGAAAGTATATCGTTATTTATAGGGAGCGGTTAATCTTTGATGTACATTATATGTTCATGCGTGTCTGAACGTATTAAACATATGTTTCACGCATAATAGTAATGTGTATTCTTATTTTTTGGAAGCGGTTATTTTTTTAATGTACTATATATTTATGCGTGTTTGAACGTATTAAACATCTGTTTGGCAAAACCTTAAACATGATGTATAATATGTTTAGACACCGCACATAAACAGTAATGTATATCCTTATTTTTAGGAAGAGGTTATTTTTATGTACGATATGTTTATGCATGTTTGAATGTATTAAACATATGTTTAGCAAAGCTTTAAACTTAATGTAGAATAATATGTTTAGACACCGCGCATAAAAAATAATGTATATCCTTATTTTTAGGAAGTGGTTATATTTTTATGTATGATATATTTGTGTGTCTGAACTTATTAAACATAAGACCATAAGTTTAGCAAAACTTTAAACATAATGTATAATAACATGTTTAGACACACATAAAAGTAATGTATATTCTTATTTTTAGGAAACGGTTATTTTTTATGTACGATATGTTTATGCGTGTGTGAACATATTAAACGTTATGTTTAGGAAGAACTTATGTTTAGTTCTGCTAACTTGTATTTGTTTCTTGGATATGAAAATTAATGCAGTAAGAGTATTAAATTTTCGATGTTATCTGATGAGGATATACTTAAAATGGGAGAAGTTCAAGTGAATCGTTCAGTTTGTTACGTGAGTGTAGAAGATAAAAGTCCTCTTCCTAATGGCTTGTTGGATCCACACATGGTAAACAAAAAGTAGTTTTTTTTTGTGAAGATGTTATGTTGTTTATTTTGAATTGCGAATCCGTATTACTACTTTTCAGTATGTTGGATTTGGGGTTCGTTGTCGATAGTAATGTTTTAAAGTCGGAGAGATATGATATTGTACTAAACCGATGACTAGATGTTGGTTTTGATGACGTGACAACTTCTGTGACTTTTACGCAGTTACGCTAGCAAAAAGTATTGATGAAGAATCACCAGAATCATACAATAGCATTAACTGAAAGTTCAAAATCTGTTATAGCAAGTTTTAAAGTAAGATACATACGATAGTATTTGGGGTGAAACTAGTTACATTTAGAAACACTTGACTATCATATGATATACCCTTTAGTGTTCATAAGATGGCTATTACACACATTACTATTGTAACATCTGTTTGCCTGACACATGAGAAAATATTTTTTTTGTATAAGGGCCGACGGTGTGGCATTGTGGCTCGTCTACATATCTTATTCTTCTGAATCATATGAGTGCTTTTTTGGTGAAATATTAATTGGATCTGAAATTGTATTGGTATATCTTTACGTCCCAGCTTATGCTACATTTTTTCCAGGCTTGGCGCTTGCTTGGTTTACTGTAGTATCTAGTATTATTTTATATTTTACATTCATACATGTCTTTGAAGTTATGAAAGCATGTATTTTGGTATTTCAGGGTCCTCCACACAAGTATGGCACATGCGAGACTTGTCATGGGTCTTTCGAAACTTGCCCTGGTCATTTTGGTTACTTGGCACTTGAGCTGCCGGTTTTAAATGTTGGATATTTATCTCACATTGTGGACATTTTGAAGTGCATATGCAAGGTATTGTGGCTTTGCTTTGTATTTGCTTTTAGTTGTGCTGGGCTATGCATTTTTTAAAAGAAAGTTCAGGGGATCTATGGCCGATAATCCTTGCGAGCTTTATGGTTTGGGTATTCTACTGCTGGAGACTGACTCAAAAGTCTACTCCAGTTTCCGGGGCTTGATTGAAATCGATTTGATTTTTAATTTTTTTTTGAGTCAGTTTTGAGCAGCCTGCAAGTTGGTTGGGCTCGATTACACCACTGTTTGTATATATGACATTAAATTAGTAATTTTTCTCTTTACCCTTTACCCTTTACCCTTCATCTTCCCATTTGTTTTTCCTTTTCAGTTTTGTTCCCGTATATTATTGGTGGAGGACGAACGTCTCGACTACTTAAAGAAGATGAGAAATCAGAAAGATCATTTGAGGAAGAATGACGTCTTTAAAAAGGTAGTTAAAAGGTGCACTGCTATGGCAAGTAGTAAGAAGGCGGTGACATGCTCCAGATGTGGTTATATAAATGGTTCAACACTTACCCTATCTCTAATCTTTTCCATGTTTTTGTTTTATGTTCACATATAGCAAAAAGTCGATAAATTTTTCCTAGTGCGGTGCATTGCTTTTATCTTTCTATTCATACAAGTAATGTAAAATCTATGGCAAACATCAACATAACTGTACCGTAATTCCTTAATTTAGAAATTAATGTAAGCTAATAGGCAATTTTTCTTGATAATTACACATTTTGCTTCTAAGAAAAAGAATATGAGTTTGATGGTGGTTTAGACTTGTTTTTGGCATGTTAGTTACCTGCACTGCAAATATAGTCACCTTGCTATTTTCAGCTAGCCGTACCCTCCCCCCCCAAAGGGTACAATAATGTATGTGTATTGTACTTGAGGCATCATTTTGGTTTGATGCAGGAATCTTTCCTGAGTTGAATATAAGCTCTTAAGTTAGAATAGGCACATTGGTTCTTATCTGGTTTGGTATAATATCTTGTTGTAGGGTAAGCATATATGTAGCTGTGGGTATGTTTTCAGTATCTGTCCTAAGTCTCCAATTCTTTCTACACACTAGTGTAATTACCTTTTAAATACATGATGTAAATAAGTGCTATCTGTTCATATGTTTAGTCTTAATGTTTTATTGTCATATGTGGCTCTGAAATGTATTGAATAGTTAAAAATTTACATAGGTTGTAAGAGAATATGAACTTGACTCCTTAATGGAGATTAGGTTGCAGTTGCTGAAACTTAGTGATTTTTTTTTACCAATATATTAATATCGATAACACATTGCAGGAATAGTGAAAAGAGCTGTTGGAACAGTGGGAGTCATACATGATCGTAGCAAAGTTCAAGAAAATACTTCGAAGGAGTCCAATGATGCTATTTCTAACATGAAAGAGACAAGGACCCCTGTTAATGTGTCTTCTATGTTAAACCCTGACAAAGTTCTTAAACTTTTCAAGAAGATGCTGGATGTGGTATAGTCTTTATTTTCTATGGCACTAGTTGACCTCCATTTTGTCCTCCCCAAATATAAATGAAACAGAAACATAGAGCCTACATGTAAAAGATAAACTTTAAAAGGGGTGTATATGATAGAAAACAAATAATATCAAATAGAAGAAAATAGAAAATCAAGGAAAAGGAAAACTTAAAGAGCCATGAACTTAGAAAAGAGAGGAAAGTAGGAAGAAAATTGAAATATGTAGAAATTAAATGCAAGCTTTTGTAACCACTTGAGTTAGATCAAGTGGCCACTACTTCACATGAAGGCTTCCAAGTCTGGGGTAGGGGGGAGTTTTCCTTTGGAGGTCGGTTCAAGCCTTGCTAAGGGTTTCTTCCCCAACAGTATTTCCTGAGGGGGCTTCTCCAAAGGATGGATCGGGTGGTTACGAGTTCTCGAGCTACACGGCTTTGTCAATGGCTCAACGCTCTAATCTAACTTAATTTAGGCGCTGTCCAAAAAAAAAAAATAATGCTTTTGTTGTTCTTGCAAGTAAAAGTCTTAAGTCTTAGTTGTATTGTTGTTTTTGGCTTCAAGTGGTGATTATCCGTATATATTTTGTCGTTCTAACTAGAAGTAATCTGATTGAATGTGAAAACCTCCACTTTCAACTATTATTAAATTTTGTTTCTTTGTTTTGGAAAATTGCATGTGTAGTGCCATCGTGCATTTTTTGGCTGACAGTCTGACACCATTCTTGACAACTGGATTACTGCCATGAGCTACTGAACTCAACTTGGTGTTTCATCTTATAAATGATGCCCCCATTTGAAAGGATACATGTGTTCGAGTATTTCTAAATCTATATGATAGTATATAAAATGATATTTTAACATAACATAAGCACACATAGAAATATATATAATTATTTGCATCTTCTATAAAAACATTATATTATAGATATATGTATATTGTATCAAATATTAAATGCATGTGCATGAGGGTGCATATTAAAGATATTTTATCCACTATGCACTCGATTTAATTTATTAAACAGGTAGAGTTTGTTAAGTACTCAAGTTTTATTTGTTGGTCAGTGGCCCTATAGTAAGTTCAGCTCTGAACCAAATTCATATTATTGTTTTATATGAGGGTTCGACACTTGGTTGAGCTTCGTTCCTTCAATTCATGGTTGAGTAGGGTTTGAGTCACCAAAATGTCACTGGATTACTTCAGATATTTATTTTTAGCACACAAGGTGCTGTTCTTTATCTTAGTGAAATGGCAAGTATATCCACTGTTATTGGCCATATGTTAACTGTTTGGTGATATGCTGCACTGTTTATATATATGTGGAAGGTTACTTCTGAATCATTTGATATATTTTTTTTCTGTTACAGGATTGTGATCTGCTTTATCTTGCTGATAGACCCGAGAAACTCATTATATCAACCATTCCCGTTCCTCCACTACCTATCCGTCCTTCTGTCAAAGTTGACGGGGCGGCAACAAGGTGAACTCTAATCAAAACTTTCTTACTCTATGTCTCTATATGAGATATTTTATTTGTTTTTTTTTGTTATATTGTGTTTTTATTTCTACTGCAAGGTTACAAAGCCTTCATTGTATTTTATTCTACTTGTGGTGACGGATGTAGCTCTGCCGCTTCCCATATGGTTTAATTGCCCATCATTTAAACGAAACTAAGTTTCCCTGATTATAGAGTTGTGATCTCACAAAGCCAAGTTTCATCTGGTCTAGCTATTTGGCATCTTTGTATATTATAAATGAACGATTCTGGTGGTTTGGTGTGTTATGCTATAATCTCTTAATGAAAAGTCAGCTCTTCCACTTTTAAAGTTTATTCTCTTAAGGAAATTTGGAATGAACCTGAAAGGTAAAAATTAAAGAAAAACAACAAATGGTCTTATATGTTGGAAGTTGGTGTGGAGGGAGTGTATTCTTTTTTTTTTTACTTTTGTATTCTTAATATATTTGACATATAGTTCTTTTGTTATCTTGTTCCAATGTTCTTATTCCTGGTTTTACCTTTTAATCGGTTCAATTTTGTAGTTAATCAGGTATGTAGGCCCAGTTTGTTTGATCTTTGTCCTCATTCCGTTCTTGTTTTCTGAGTCTCATCTTCATATCCTCTCACATCAAGTGTGGGTGCCCCACAATTACATCCTTTTGTCTCTCCATACGAAACAATCGAAATCCACAAAATTAAATGATGAATTTTCTAAACTGGGTCTAAGATTTCACATTTCAGCACTTGATATTTGAGGTCAAAACTGCACCTTAAATTGAGTTCTAATTAGTCACTTTGCCTTTTGTTTGCTTACCTTGTATATTGTATCTGCCTGAAAGTTTTATAGGCTCCCTTATCAAGGTTTAGTTAAGCACTTAAACAGGCGGTCCTTTAAACTAATGTTGTGGCATTTATGATACGGTGATTCACTTTTTGTTTGTAAAATGACAGACAATATGCATGAACATTGAGAAGAAAATTGCCAACTGCTGTATTTCAATGTATGGGGTTTACATCATTTGGAGTTGTACCTCCACTAATGAGTCTCTTCTGTATCTTGCAGCAATGAGAATGATGTTACCCAGGGATTGGGAGAAATTATAAAATTAAATGCTTCTGTTCACCAGATGCTAACAGAAACAAGTTTTGTTAACAAAGGCCTGGTATGATTTTGTTCTTAGTTTTGTTTTAATTCTTTTTAATCTTGTCAATCAAAATATTTTTGTTGATGCTGAATTTTGCTTGAAGTGGAACTTCCGATCTGGACAGGATACTACTTGCTGCATTTCTAGAGCAAAAGTCGAACATAGATGCTAATTTACCTAAGATTACATATTATTAATCTTCTATCTTCCCCTACATATGTATTATTTGTTTATACCCTGTTATGAAGAGTTAAAGCAGATGAACTAGACTTTTGACTAAGCTGTATCTTATGATGATGTTCGTGTAGGAACCCTGGGAACATCTGCAGCTTACGGTTGCACAATATATAAACAGTGATGTTCGTGTACCAAATGCATTTGCTGCTCTACACAACCAAAAGAAACCAACGAGTGGTCTTGTTCAGCGCATGAAAGGGAAACAAGGACGTTTTCGAGGGAATTTGTCTGGGAAGCGTGTTGAATATACTGGCAGGACAGTTATTTCTCCCGACCCTAATCTAAAGATTACAGAGGTCCGGCCTCTGTCGCTTGCCTCTTCATTTCTTTTCTGTATTTCATCATTTGTGTGGACAAATGCCTCTTATGTTTCTGATCTCAAATCCTTGTATTAAACTATTGATTTCTTTTGGAGTTTTTCCAATTTTAACCCATCTACCTGGAAGTGGGTTGATTTGGTTTTTATATATTATCTCTAACTTGCAGATGGGTAAACTTTGAAAACTTGGTTAAAATTGGAACATGTCAAATGGTAACGGGTCGAAAGACCTCTTAAATCATTCAATCTAAAAGTATTAGTATTTTAGAAACACAGTTCTCTTAAATATATTTAATGCATTAAATATTATTGAATTCAAGAAATTAAGGGACAAAATGTAGACACTAGTTATACCCGGGCCCCTATTCAAAATAGCCGCTCTAAGTGGAACACATTTAAACTTGTCCCCTACAATCCCATTTTACTACCTCTAATTCTTTTGAATGAAATGCTTGGTCCAGGTTGCGATTCCTATCTTAATGGCACGGATTTTGACTTACCCTGAGCATGTTTCACATCACAATATAGAGAGATTGAGACAGGCTGTGTGTAATGGAACTTTAAAATACCCTGGTGCAAAGCATATCAGAAAGCCAGATGGTACCATGATGTAAGAATTATTGGTGCTGAAACTTTTTGAGTTATGATAAATGAACATAGTTTGATAAAGTGTACTTCTGCCAGGTCGTTGAGTATTAATGCCAGAAAGCGTTTGGCTGATGAGTTGAAATTTGGTGACATAGTTGACCGCCATTTAATAGATGGCGATGTTGTCCTCTTTAATAGGCAACCCAGTTTGCATCGCATGTCAATCATGAGTCACAGGGTGAGTATGATGAAACTTCTATGCAATAAACATTTAAACGTTGCAACTTAACTGTCTCATTAACCAAGTATTTTATCTTTTGGTATATTTAGGCAAGGATTATGCCATGGCGTACTTTAAGATTCAATGAATCTGTTTGTAATCCCTACAATGCCGATTTTGATGGTGATGAGATGAATATGCATGTTCCTCAAACAGAAGAAGCTAGAACAGAGGCTCTTATGCTAATGGGGGTAATTATCTCTACGAACTACTTCTCTTGCTATCCAGGTTTAGAATATCAATTGTTATGCATAGTATATCAGGCACTGTCTATGATCTGCATTTCATATTTTTAGAAGAGTTACACCTCAATCATGATATGCCTTGGAACAATGAAAATGTTAACACGGTGTTAGATATAACGGCTTATTTGCAACTTGCACTGGCTACTATGCCTTGTAACTGAGTTATTTTACTTCAATTTAAATGTAAAAGAAGGAACTAAAAGACATAGCCGCCTAGCCGGAGGTTTTTATTTATTTATATGTTCAAAAAACCGTCTCACTAGTTCCATCTGGTAACAATATGGTGTGAAGCATGTGTGCAAATCTACCATTAAATAGGATTATATGAGTTAAATAACAGGGAAAACATCCTAATATTAATAAAGGACAGTTGTCCTAAAATCCAATTGACGAATCACAATGCTTAATTTTTCAATTGACCAAATAGAAGCTTTGTATACATAAAATTGTACTTTCCTTTAATTGACATAAATTTAAATAAGATGTAATATACTATGGAACTATGGATACACATAATTTTTATTTAATTCTATATCTGATAGAAAGTGGAGAGTTTTTTTTTTGGGTAAAAGAAAGTGGAGAGTTTTATAATCGAAAGATGTATTTGCATGTCTAAAATATCACTATGCATAAAACTAATTCTAAATATTCTAATGCCGCTATTTTAACCTAACCTTGTGTATACACGGGACTAAAATCTAGCTAAGACATAACCGCTTCCCCTCAAGTACTATAAAGATAATTTCCTTGCTAAAGTCTCAACAAATAGAGGTTGTATTTATCATCAGGCTGTTGTTGCTTCTTGGTTTGTAATGTAACTCTCCATGTCCATGATTAACTTTAAGTGAAGGTACCAGATACCCTATCCTAAATTGAATTCAATTTATTATACTAGATTATGTTATAAGATTATTTATTATATTAAAGAATTCATATTGTTGCTTAAAACTTTGTTAATAATGCAATGCAGGTGCAAAACAATTTATGCACGCCAAAGAATGGGGAGATTTTGGTTGCATCCACACAAGA
>JAOEHQ010024794.1:0-14022 GCA_025447715.1 Asclepias incarnata
ACCCAGCTTGATCTTCTATCTTCATTCCTTGTCTTCGACTTGGACTGAATGCTTGTGAATCATTGATGTAGCTTGACTTGAACACATATCTTCCATATGATAAAACTTTAAGTACATGAAGTGTGATCTGAGTCAGATCAGAATGTCTTAAGCTGACTCGGCTCAGACTGACTCAGCTATTACAATAACACAAAAGATTACTAAGTGTTTTACTATCAAATTTTCATCACCAAATCTATACAATACATTAGGACTCAACAATAATATTAATAATAATAACAATGATAATAATAATAATAATAATACAAATATGGAAGAGTCTTTTGGTCAAATATTTGAATTCCTTTGGAATTGAAAACATTCCATAGGTTTTGTGAAAGAATTCTAAATTTCATGTTTTATGGAATTTGATGGAAAGTATTGAATTCCAGTTCCGTCATTTTCTCCAACCAAACATGGTTAGGAATGGAATTCAGATTCCAATTCAAGAGAATTCATTGGAATTCTGTGAACCAAACATGGCCTTAGAGTTTTTCTTTGATAAATCAAAATAATTAAAACCCCTCAATATTAAGAACCGTAATCAATGACATCAAAATTTAACTCATACCTTAAATGAAAGTGAAACTAATTTAGGCCTCCAAAAGTTAAACTCTTTTTCTTTTTCTTGCTTCCCTTTTTCTCTCGACACAACACACACACTTTTAATTTGCCAAAGATTGATAGACTAGAACTATTATTATCACTTAATTAGTATTGTGTTGAATTTCAAGGTAGAATTCTTTGATTGTTATTGTTAATCGGAAGAGATGAAATTAGAAATTGAATTTATAGTAAGTCTAGTTCTTTGGTGAAGGTAATGAGTCATCAGGCTTAACAAGCCTCCTGCTTGCCATGTTGTTATTAAGTTTTTAGGAATATAATACCCGCTAGCCATTAAAGGTTCCACTATAAAATTGTGATATATCAAAATTTCTTATAAAACATTTATTATAAGTTTAGACTGACGTACTTATATGTCTAAATGCCACGTAAGACTTACATTGATACCTAGTGTTGACATTTTCGAGTATCTTTTCAGGTAACGATGTTTGAGGACATAGGAATTGCTTGGACATTAGGCTAGACTTCAGGCTGACTGCATGATTAGAGGCTATGACATTTTAGACTATCTTATGTAATTTGGGCACGAGGGCCATGACTTATATTTATTTATGGGATTTGACTATTTGTATGAATTTGACGGTTCGACCAGCTTAATATATTTTCATTTTAGTTCATCTCTATGTAATATTCCATGTGTTTCGACTATTTAGTTGTATCCTAAGTTTCCGTCATAGTTAGGGTGTGACACTATGTGGCATCTCCATGTTTTCATTCACTATATTTATCTCATTTGTACATTCATGTCATATCCAACTTGGCATTTAACTTCTTCTTTTTTTTTTCACGTTGACAATTAATATCCTATTTGCATATCTAAAATAGGTATAATATATGGCTTTATATTGTTAATAATAGTTTATTAACAATATATGTTTGGAATATAACCAAATAATTAATCAACATATGTTTTAGGTTGTACGATGTAACTTTTGATTTGGAAACTAAATTTTTAAAATTTATATTTTGATACGGGTATTAACTCTGAGATTAATATGTTTAATGCCCATGTTCTAATAAACAAAATATATGGATTTTAAATTTTAGGTGATGGATAGCAAATAATATATAAGAAGATATATTCGAAAGTTTAAAGGTTATGATGATATCTATATAAAATCTAGAGTTTTATTAATTTAAGTCAAATATGGATTTAAGATTGACAAATTATTTTGAGAAAAGTTTTTGTTCAGCATGATGTAAATCATCATAATTTTTTTACTTTTTTCGTATGTCATATTTGTTAAATCGTCCCTCATCTAAAGCTTGCAGGTCTGTGATTTACTCTCCTGGTTTCTTCGTATCTCCCCGGCCAATATAGTGAATTTTACTCTTCGATTTAAGTTATAATGTTGTTTTTCATGTTGTTATAGGACCAACATCATTTGTCCCAATCATTGAACTAACTATGATTATAATGGAACAAAGTACAGGACAATATTATGTAAAAATAATTATTATAGATGGTTAGGTATTTTGTTTAATCAATATCCATTTGTTTTTATGTATTATGCTTTTATTGAGTTATTTGTTAGAAATTCACTTTAGAGTAAATTACAATTTTCGTCCCCGTGGTTTGTACGAAATTTCACGTTTCATCCCAAACTTCATGAAATTACGTTTTTCATCCCCTGCTTTGGAACTCCGTCAATAGTTTTGGTCCACACCACTAACAGACGTTAAAAGATTCGTTAATTACACTTTTAGTCCGAGGGTATGCTTGTCATTTCATCCCTACTTATCTATCATCATCTTCATCAAGAAACACCTAACAACCCCATCATCATCTGATATTTTTCAAAAAAAAATTCTAGTTCTTCTCAAATCAAAATCATAAAACAAACAATAAAACCCCAAAAAAATGGAAAATGGATCGTATCCTTAGACAAAAATTGCAATTAACTCTTATAGATATATAGAAGATGTGGATATACATATAGAAAGGAAAAAAAAAAACCCACAAAAATTACTCACCACAAACTTACATTAATTCCTATATTTTTAAAAAACCACAACTAAAAAAATACCAGAATTAATCTGTCGCCGCTGTGTTGTGCTTTCAACTTTCTGATTTATATCTACCAATAAAATAATACTAAGATCCCTAGAAAATCCCTTATGCCTAGTTAAAGAAAAATAATATAAGAACACCGATTCACTTTCATCTTCACTTTGCTTCCAGTAATGGCGGCTGCTTCATCTTCGATCCTTATATTTCACTGGATCCATCAACAATCCTTCCATCCAAACAAAACCCACATCCAAGTAACCAACAAACCCTAAAAAAACCTAAAACCGTGGTTACTTCAAGATTTGCTAAAAGATGTGAACTTTTCAACGGTTCAAACCCTTAGATCGCCATTTCCTTCCCATTAACATAAATGCGATGGACAGGCCCGGTTGTGATGGTGATAGCGATGGACAGAAGAGGCGGTTGTAGAAAACAGTGCCGGTGGTAAGGTTGTGTCGGTGGTGGTGGTTGATTTCTATGATGAGTTTCTCCGGTGAGTGTGTGATTTGTAGGATATGTAAAGATTAATGTATTTAATCTATTTTACATCACAACAAAAGAGTTAATTACACTTTTCGTCCCTGATAAAGGAAATGACAATTAAACCCTCTGTGTGCAGGGCACGTGACCACCAATTTAACCTCCGTTTAGATGAAAACCTAGAGATGAAAAACATAATTTCGTGAACCCAGAAATAAAACGTGAAATTTGATACAAATCATAAGGACGAAAATTGTAATTTACTCTTCATTTTATAATTAAACCAAACAGTGGCCAGTAAGGACATTGCATAATCATATCGACATCTCTCGGGTGAGTGAGTGAGTGAAGGCTTGAAGCTAGCTTGCTTCATCAAGTTTGACTTGAATTAATTTCTCTTTGTTGTACGTTAATGGCTGAAGAAATCAAATTAGTTAATGAGGGTCATCACCTGCTTGTTGACATCGAGGCCGCTGCTGACAATACCACACACACCAACAACAAACGTGTTGCTTCCGTTGATGTTTTCAGAGGCCTTACTGTCGTGGTAGAGTATGATATATATATACATACCCTATATATATATATGTATATTTCATTTATATGCTAGTACTAATACTATTGATGTTATGAATAGTAACAACCGTAACCAGTCCCCTCTTTTATGGGGTCGTGAGATATAGACAGTCTTACCCCAACCGACCTTAAAGTAGTGAGGCTGCTTTTAGAAAGACCTCCTCTATTTTTCCTCTTGATGCAAACCTTCTCGTTAATGACTTCTATATCTATACTCCGTTATAAAGGAGATGGGTAGTCTCTTAAAGTTCAAAATTTTCAAGACTTTCATTTATATATTATTTATGTATTTAATCTCCTCAATCATTTATATATTTAAATATTTTACCAATAAATAATAAACGCAATATATACACATGTGGTTTAGACAATTCAAAGTCGAAGTTAGCTGTCGGAAAAGTCACCTCTTGTGGGTCTTAACTTAAATTTACTAATACTATGATGTTATGAATAATGACTACTATTTGTTAATTGATAAAAAAGAGCTAAGAATCCTACCTCATATAATGAATGAGTTCCATATCAACTTGTTTAACCCATGAATCATAATTGAAGTTAGTAAAGAAGAATTCCATTTTATTTAAGGGAGTGTTTGAAAATGTATTCAACTTAAGTTCAAAGTCTATTGTATGTACCCAGATTAGAACTTCTATTGTGTGTATCGAATTTCAAATATTGCTTTTGTCAACATTGCATTTATATAGGTTGCCACAAACTATGGAAACAGTCTAAGTTTGATACCTACGATAGACGTTGGACTAATGTTGAATATATGGGCTTAACCCCTCTTTGTGCCGTATTATTATTATTATATTCGGTTGTTTGACATATTTAATTGGGATGATTGCTAAAAAGACAATGCATTGTAGTTGATGATTTTGGTAGATGATGCTGGTGGAGAATGGCCTATGATCGGGCATGCACCTTGGAACGGCTGCAACCTTGCTGATTTTGTGATGCCTTTCTTTTTGTTCATTGTCGGCATTTCCATCGCACTCGCTCTCAAGGTCTGCATTTGCATGTATACACTTATTTATGTATGTATATATGCTAAATACATGCTTATGTGTATAAAATTTCTCGGTTGCAGAGAATACCTGATAGGTTCCTTGCCACTAAAAAGGTGATACTTAGGACGCTAAAACTCATCTTTTGGGGTCTTCTGTTACAAGGTCACTTTATGTTTTCATTTCTCATCTCTAATTTGTATGTGCTTCCTCAAGAGTTCTACTTGTTTTTATTTTATAAAATCAATAGAATGCAAGGTATGCGCACACACATGACCTTTTGAGTATCCTCAAGGTTCTTTCACAACAACTAAATTAATTTCTCCTACATTGGTATAAGTGGACAAATCAATCTCGTCAACCTTATTGGCTAAACCCCTTCTGATAAATTGGTGGGTCAGATAAATAGTGAAAACAAGCCTGGTCAGAACAGTTTACGGGTTAATCCACTCACCCATCGCCTGTGGGCATATCTAATGGCTACATTAGCTATGTTGTTCATTTAATAGTCTAAATTATCAAGTGGCCATCATAAGCTTTTTAGTAAACCTCCAATTCTTCAGTCGTTAGTCCAATTACCCGATTTCTGTTGCTTCCTTTCCTTGGAATCATTCTGCTCAGCATCCAAGTGGTGTTTCTAAAGTCATTTCGACAATCACCTGGTCGCCTTGCAGCTGTTTGCACACTTAAATCTTAGATACAAGTGCTTATCATTGTGCCATAAATCAGACAGTTCACTGCGCTCCTTGTTTTGTGTGGTTCTATAGCCTGGAAATGTTCTTAAAGGATATACACAATTATGGCAAGTATAGACTCATTAAGGTACTCTAAAGGGGCCCTTCAAGAGAGTTAAGATTAATGTGGAAAAGGGAGTCGTACTTATCTTGTTGGAAACGGACGAACTACAGGTGACAAGAAGGGCTGGTTGGGTAAGGGGTCAAGACAGGTCTTGAAACAGTGTTTTTTGCTAACTATTCGTTGAAACTAGCCTAAACAGGGCCGGGCTGGTTCACACAAACTCCTTTTTTTGCTCTTTTACAATTTTTTTTTTTATCAGGGTCTTTTAACAATGATTATAAAAAGTTAAAAAATAATCATAGTAACTAAATTCTTGAACAAAAGCTTTTAGGAGGTTTATAAATTGAAGATAAACAGGGGGCGAGTTGCATTGATGCGGGCCCAAGTGTGGAAGAACAGGTTTTATTGTATTTAGAGGGCCAAGATAAAGTAACTAAAGGGGTTTCACTAAAATGGGCATAACTTGAGCTACGAGACTCCGTTTTGGGTGTATGACCAATCAAAATGACCGGTGGAACGAGGAGCACGTTTCTACAAACAGCCATAGGCGGTTTGGGTCAGCGTTTGGGCCCAAAAATGTCTTTTTCTATGAGTTTTTAGACTTTTTCTACGTGTTTTCGGTTTTTTTGGACTTTTATTATGGTTTAGTTTTCGGCCCACTTGTATTTTAAGGTCCATTTGAATTTTGCTTGTCTTTTTATATGCATGTAAACCTAGGGAGATGATATATGAAAAGTTATTTTTCTCCCTATCACAAGTGTGTGTTAGTGTGTGAATTTTCCTGATTGTCGGTATTCCTTTGAATCAAAGATAATTAGAAGAATTGTTCCTAGTATTCTTGTGAATCACCAGGTTCAATTGTTTATCTCAATTACAGTTTACATCATGCAACCTGTTTGACTTGTGCCCCTTTTTTGCCCATATAATGTAATAAAACCCATTTGATCCGTTTAGATGAAACATAATGCATGTCAAATTCAATGAAATCACTTTTGTATTGCTATTTGAATAGGCTTGAAATAGTCCTTAAATTTCTTGAACAACCAGCCTTCCATAGACCATATATTCAGGAGAAAGTGAGCGAACAAATAGTGTATACGTTTGATTCACTTGTCTCCTCTATTTATCTAGGAGCAACTAAATAAGGCTAGAAAAGTGAGCAAATGAATAGTGTAAAGGTTCGATTTACTTGTCTCCTCTATTTATCTAGGAGCAAGTAAATTAGGCTAGAACCAATTTACATGGCACTAGTAAAGTAATCAAGTTATTTCAGATGTAATTTCATATTGATCTCTTTTTATTTTTTGTAATAATATAGTTTTCCATTGAGCTGATGGAGCTTTGTTATGCTGTTCTAAACTCATCTATTTTCATAGGTGGTTACTCACATGCTCCTGACGAACTATCCTATGGCGTTGACATGAAATATATTAGGTGGTGTGGTATTCTTCAGGTAATAATAATGAGTACAATCTTTTGTAAGGCAGTCACACTGATTAGTACCCTTTAATAAGTGTGATGATTTGTTGAGTTTTTTTTATTTTTCTAGAGAATTGCACTTGCATATTTCATTGTTGGAATGTTAGAAATTGCAACTCAAGGTGCACAACCCAAGGAACTACCACATGGACATTTCTCTATATTCAAGCTCTACTTTTGGCACTGGTATCTGTCATTCGGATCCCTGTCTTTCTATATATATGGCTATACTATATACATCGAAGGAATGGTGTGGATTTTGAGTGACTGACTTGTTTACTTTTAAAGATTAAGGAGGATAGTTGTGTACTATGATTTAAGATGCTTTAATTTTAAAGATAAAAGCAGCCGTTGGGAAAAAAAATTTCTTTTTAAAATTAGTTAGATATTGGAGAAACTGCCCAAAACTATCCACCGCTGCTGGAAAGCACGGGTACTATATATATACTGATCTTATGGCAAAATAGAGTGTAAATTAGAAAATCATGTCACCTGGAGAGATTTTGGCCGCTGTGCATTTATGTGCATCAAATTTTTGGAAAGTTTGACGCACACGTGCTTAAAATTTGATGCAAAAATGCCGTGTGTCACCCTCACATTTTTTTATTTGTTTTAAGCTAAGGTTTGTTTCAAAATTTCCAACCCCTATATATATAGATATACACAATAGTTTAAGTGGTTGACAATGTTTGGCTTTAAGATTAACGAATGTGGATATGGACCGTTAATTCTAGTTAAATGGAGAGCGCAGATTTTATCCTCAAAATCATTGGTAATTTAAGAGGTTGGCTATGCTAATTTAGATGATGTAGTTTTGACCTATTTGCTTGTGAAACAAGTTGGTTTGCATTTTGTTTTATGTTAAGAGTCAAACAGGTAAAAATATTAGCTAAACAACTGACAAGTAAAATGGGTCAAGCTTTGTACAAAATGTATTTTGAATCTATAAAACCTCCTATCTTATCCAAAAATATAGATAATTGAAATATTTTGTCACGTAATATTTTTATAATTTTTTTTTTGTCTCGACATTTATATAAAAAATAAATTTAAGTATTTTGATGAAAGTATTTTTGGTCAACCCAATACGACCGACAAATATGAAAAAGTTACAGTATTTGACCCTTTACAAAACCCACCTGACACCCCTATGCTGCCACCTATAATCTCTGCTGATGCCTCTCATTGATTTTGCAGAATGACCACTGTGTTTAAATGTAACGATTGCAGGCTGCTCGGAGCATGTGTTATGATAGTTTACTTGGCAGTTCTATATGGAACTTATGTCCCCAGTTGGCAGTTCAAAGTCAACAATACTGAAAGTGCTGATTATGGAAAGATATTAACTGTATGTATCACTCACAACAAAAAGAGTTTTATCTTGACTTTGAGGTCAAGTTCAGTAGTTGAATTTAAATACCAACTTTTTTTGTTTGTGTTTTTTGGCATAGGTTTTGGTTATTGTCACTAAAAGCTAATATTCGTTACTTTTATTTTCTTATTTTAGTGAAGTTGGTAAATTTAAGTTAAGATATTTTAAAGGAATTACTTTAACGTGTGTTTCTTTAGTCTATGATTCTTCTTTTATCATTTTCGCTACTCATGATAGATCAAACACTGTCTGATTTTGGTACTTGACTATTTAGTGTGTATCTTCAAGATCATTTTCTGAAGCGTTCATGGTGGAGAGAAATTTAGTTTCTTACAATTTATAGGGGAGAATTTTGACCCAATTACTTATGAATGGGTCAATATAGATTAATCAAAATGGGTCAAATGGATGGAGTTTTTTATTTCAAATTGTAATTGGACAGTTTGAACTGGCCGAACGGATTAAACAAAATGAAAGCCAACAAAAGTGTTCTTTCAATACAAATAACCTCCTAACTGTGTTAACCTGGCCTGTTAGGACCGTTACTAAATTATGACCTGTTTTGACCTGAACTCGTTTTTGTTGCTAACCAACCTACCACATTTGATCTTGACACTTTCATAAATCAAATCATCTTCCCTATTTTTGTGTGGACTTATTTGCATGCCTTTTCTGTAAATCTCAGGTAACCTGTGACATGAGAGGAAATCTTGATCCACCATGTAATGCCGTGGGTTATATTGACAGACAAGTTCTTGGAATTAATCATATGTATCAGCATCCTGCTTGGAAGAGATCTAAGGTAACCAGAGAGTCAACTTCAGTTCGCTTTCGTTATATTTTTTCATGCTCATCTGGTCACAAAAGGTGGCAAGATTCATGTGCAGGTAAGCGGGTTGGGTAATGTGACAAAATGCTTCAGTTTGAAATGGGTAATTTTTTAGTATGGGTTGGCACATTACAAGTCGGGTTGCATTGACCCGCAAACATTTTTTGTGATGTGTTAAGTATGATTCCAAAAAAAGGGAAATGAATTACATCTATAAATAAAAAGATTTAGGAGGTCTTACGTAATAATACTATTTTATGGGCTATGCTCAACTCATTTGACCCATTGAACCAATTTTAACTGTTTGATGTAGAAACTACCCAAAGAAACCCATTTATATGTAAATCATTTGAAATTTGCACCTTTGGCTGATTACTAATTTTTTGTATGTTTTATTTGGTATTACTTATGTTTGATTTGATAAAGGTTCCAAGTTGTTTTATTGCAATGGCAGGCTTGCACCGCGGAATCCCCTTATGAGGGTCCTTTCAAAAAGGATGCTCCATCTTGGTGTTGGGCACCTTTTGAACCTGAAGGAATTCTCAGGTCTACTTTTAGTTGTGAGGGGTAGAATTATAACTGAGGGACAACTTAAAAGATTTTACGAGTAAAATTTTCCCACTTGCTCATGTTTGAACTTTGAAGTCAAGTTGTATTAAATTTTTCCCAAAATTATTTAGAAAATAAGTCAGATTGACTATAACTTACTAGATTAAATTATTAAAATTTGTACTGGACAAAGAGAGAATTTGTGGATATGAATGAGTAAGAGATGTCAATCTACCTTAAAGGCAGATGGGTCAAATGGGTTGAACAGGTTGAAAGTCAATCCAAGTGTATTCAAAATGCATAAAATCCCTTTTGTATTTTTAAAATTAGAATTTTATTGTAATAATCTAATTTCAGTAATCATAACTAACTCATGAATTATGTGTTAAATTCAAAAAGAAAGACCGCTGTGAGTTTGGAGCGCGGTTCAACCAGTTTCAACCCGGTACTGAATACTACCATTCTAACCAAGGCCCGTTATGACCAATTACCCAACCCACCCATTTTGCCCCCTTAGATATGAGACTTTTAATCTCTATCTTCTCTTTGCGCTATGTAATATGTGATCATCAATGTTTACACAACTTTTTGTTATACAGCTCTATTTCTGCTATTCTGTCTACAATTATCGGAGTGCACTTTGGGCATGTACTCATACAGATGAAGGTTGGTTCATTTCTTCCGACTTAACCAAAAAGGAGGAACAATTTGACCTTCAAGGTCAAGAATTAACTTCAAACATAAAATTGATCTATGATGTTTGCTTTTTAGAAGTTGATAATAAATTGAAGTTTGAAACAGTTGCTACATTTGAAGAGTATCGGTGCCAAAAATTACAAAGCGATAATAAATTCAGTTTTTAAATTATATAGGTTTTGCCTCGAAAGTATAGCTAGACCTCTTTTCTGGAAAAACTGTGTATTGTTTTTCTTGCTTTTTAATTGACATTATTTCTACACGGTGTCAGGTTCACTCATCTAGGCTGAGGCATTGGATTGTGATGGGCATTGGCCTTGTTGTATTGGGAATTGTTCTGCATTTCACAGATGGTCTGTATCCGGAAAATGAGCTAGATATCTGATGTAGTTTCTAAATCCACTAAAGGTGGCGAATGAGCCAAGTGAAAATTGTAGTTAGAAAGGGCAAAGATCAAGGGATTAAAGGGCCCGAAAGTGACCCAAAGTTTATTTTTATTGCATACCTCCTCCTACCTAGTTTTATACAAAAAAGTAGAATATTCTAGTTTTTTCATTCTTCAACCACACTAAACTTTTATAAAAATATCAGGGCACAAATTTTTTCGGGTCAACCAATTCGACCTGTACCAAAAGTTATCCATTTTAGCCAATTACCTAACCGGCTATCCTGTCACCTCCAGCTTTCTTTAGTCTCACTTTACATACCTTTTTTATGCAGCAATTCCTCTAAATAAACAGTTGTACACATTCAGCTATGTTTGTGTGACTTCAGGGGCAGCAGCATTGGTCTTCTCATTCATTTACATTATGGTAATGTGTTAATTACATCTATACAATTGATATCCTACTTCCGTCCCAAAAATAAGTTACTCTTGACTTTTAACTGCTAAATGAGTTGTATATTCTGAATCCCAAATTTTTTAACATGTAGACATAGTTGTTAGTATCGTACGATACACGAGACGTCTCGTACGAGTCGTATCAATCCTCAAGGAAAAAGTAACGTCTCGGTTAGTGTCTCGGACTAGGTTTTGTCTCGTACGATTCGTGTAACGAGACGTATCGTGTACCGTGCGAGACACAAAAAAAGTTTTTTTTCCCTGTTTTGTTCTTTTTTGTTTATGTATATATGGAAGATATACATATAGATATATGTATGTATATAATATGATGTAGATAGATATAGATATATGTATGTATATAATATGATGTAGATAGATACTTAGATACAGAAGAGGTATGTCGTGGGTAAACGAAGTATGTTGTGGGAAATAGAATAGATGATAGCTTTTCTATTTCTTTTTTTAGCTTTTGTTATTATTATTGTTATTGGTATTTTCTTTCTATTATTATTATAGTAGTTAGAACTTAATTTTTATAAGTTTGTTATTTTATTTTAATTAATGTAATAATTTTTATTTTGAACTGCATATTTCATTGGAAAGGGTTATTTTATTATTTTTATATCCATTTCTTTCTAATATAATAAATTTATTACTAATAAATGTTTAGTTAGTATTTTACAAAAAAAGTATAAGTTGAGAAGTAGTAAGAAAAATAGATATTGTTTATAAACGTGATAAGATTATGAATATGTGTATGTTTTTACACATACATTATATATTTTTTTTTTGGGTAAAGGTACATTATATATTTTTGCTATATAATTTTTATTTATATGTCTCTTACGATACGAGTCATGATACGATACACGATTCAAAAATTCACAAAACGAGTCGACACACGATACACGATTCGACAACTATGCATGTAGACATTTCAAATGTCAAATTAGTTGCCATTTTCAAGATGGATATGCATAATAACTTGATTTTTGAAAAGTAGGAAGTTGACATTTATGGTGAAGATGATAAATAAAGAGAATTGAGGGAATATATATGTTAAACTCAGAACTGATGATAACTTTTTTAATTGTGTTCAAAACGTTGATAACTATGTTTAGACAATGTAAAGAGTATAAACATAGTTATCAACTTATAAAATATATATATAAAGAGAAACGTTGTCTATTAACCGGCTGTTAGCCAACCTTAACTCAATTGTAATTCGGTTTTGTTTACAAGGAATGTATTCCTTTGATTTATCCAAGATTCTAAAGCAGGGGACTTCACTTCTAGGTTGATATATGGAGTTTGAGATATATATTTCTGCCATTGGAATGGATTGGAAAGAATGCAATGCTTGTATATGTTATGGCAGCTGAAGGCATCTTCGAAGGATTTATTAATGGCTGGTACTACAATGATCCCCATAATACATTGGTAAGCTTCACGTCATATTTCTTTCAGTAAACCAAACATATCCCTGAGACCAGCAAATGAAGATTATCAATCTATGTACCTGTATCTATGATACAAGAACAAAATCTTTACGCAAAAGATTAAAAGAGAAATGAAAGCAACACCAAATTTGATGGCAAAAAAGCTTATACGACTTGCTACCACAAAAAATAATCATACTGTGCTCCAACCCATGGTCCAAATTACTTTTCTATGGATTATCTAGTTGTCGTCATTTTTCTTTTATTTGTGAAGACTAAAGGTGGCATTATGGGTGAGTCGTGACGGATTATAATATAGTAATTGTCTGGTAGGATGGTAGATATTTTTTCTCAGATAATTGAGACGTTAAAATTCAGAGGTGTTAATCAGGTGGGTTATTTGGTCTTCGGAGTTAATCGGTCAGAGTTAGTCTGGTTTGGCATATTCCCCAATCCACCTGAAAACCAAATTAAATTAGAATTCACCAAGAACCAAATAAACTGAATAACCAAGTGGGTTAACTGGGCTAGCAGTTTAAGGCACTTGACCTAGAAGTTATGCTTCCTTCACTCATGGGCTTTTCTTTTTGCGGCGATCTCCCCCTTGGCATCAGGCTACCCTGAACCAGGGTGGCCAACCTATGAACAAAGGGTTAATATTGGTTTAAGCCAGTGTAGGTTTAGTCTCAACTGTTTTTCCTCCCCCTAGTGATCGAGTCCATACACATACTTTTGGCTATTCAAACATACTTATTTTTGAACTGTAACCCTGCTAAAACCAGTCAAATTTTATGGATTATTGAGAGAGGGTAAACATGGGGCAAAACTCTGCTATAACACCATGCATATGTAACAAGTACCTTCAACATTTGTACATGCTTTGTTAAAAATTTGCACTTAGTTACATACAGTTAGATTTTGGATTATTCTATTGTCATGGAGACTCCAAGAGATGAGGCATCCAAACATATTCAAAAATGATGACGTAAAATTTAATATTAAATTAAGTTTGAATTGCTTCATATCGGTTTGATGTCGTACTTTCCCTTTTTAGCACTGCAGTGCTTAAATTTGTTTTCAACTGTTGCTGTTGATGTTAATGTCATTGTTGTTTTGTCCTTTGAGTGGATGCAGGTATATTGGATTCAAAAACACATTTTCATCGGCGTTTGGCATTCAAGAAGAGTGGGAATTCTGCTCTACGTTATATTTGCAAAGATACTTTTTTGGGGGATCGTTTCAGGCATTCTGCATCAGCTGAGAATTTATTGGAAGCTTT